>CM076580.1:1787633254-1787757631 GCA_034641835.2 Pinus albicaulis
CAATATGTCATCCAGAAAACCCTCCCAAAACTTTTTTCGCCTTTTTACCTATTCAGTCCACCCCTGGAAAAACCACAACCTCCTTGTCAACAATCCTATCTAACCTCAGCCTTATTAGTCTGCCCATCAGCTTTAAAAGGCAAATCCACATCTGTTTCAAAGGTCTCCCCTATGTTAGGAAGTGGCGTTTAGGACATTTCACCTTTGGCAATCATCAAAAAGCCAAAAAAGCCCTCATCTGCAGCAAACCTGCCATGACTGATCCCTTACTTTGCAAATGAAATTAACAAACAGCCTTAAGTCGCGCCACTCACACCCCCTAGATCTCAGCACTGCATAAAGCCCAATCTCAAGCTGACTAGTAGGTTTTTCATTGTGTTTAATGGTTCTACAAAGACAGGAAATTTATTTCATCTCATGGAGTAAATGTTTGAGTTTACAGTTAGAGGAACAACTGCTTCTAAATGTATTGTGAGCCTGAGATGAAGCTGCAAAACAAAAGTCACTCGTCAGGACCCTACAAGCTCTTTCCAGCATAAAAATAACAGTAAGAAAGGGTTGCCACTGTCTCAGCAAATGGTAAATTGTCAAGGCCCAGAACCTCCTTCATTACAAGCAAAGGGTTAGGGCACCTCCTTCATACATAAGCAGAGGGCGCAGGCCAGTGTTTGACTCAGAAGGTTGCAGAAGTCCAGGTTTGCCCTTACTGAAACAATGAAACAATATCTTCAGGTTTCATGAATGTAATTGCTGACCATAACAGGATTATAGTGGAAATATGATAAGCTCAAAGGAAAGGGGAGTTTGGCCTGATAAAGGAGGTCATATGAAACTTTCAAGTCAGGTGAATGGTTGAAACTTTAGAAGGCCTGTCATCAGTGAACTTTCCAAAGCATAAGGACCTTGTCTATCCACAAGATCAAATAGAACAGATGATAAATAATGCCATTACACAGGCAGGAGAAAGTGCTTGGTTTTTTCAAGGAAACACTGATCTTCATAGTCACAAAGTTTGTTTGTTAAAATAATCAATCATAAGATGCAACAAGCAAAATGTTTAATTCACCCTTAGGACAATGTAGGGAGACAGTATTACTCTGGCTAGGGTTTCTGCTGACACACAATGATGCTTGCAAGTGAACATACTTAGACTGATGTTTTCCAAGTGGTCTACTTAATATCACCTTCAGAGAAAGGCTGTCTCGAAAAAGAAATGTTAAAAAACCTTCAAACACCTTATCTAATGAAGAGCCTCCTCCATATATGAGTAGAGGGCCAAAGCTACTGCAGGTTGTTGAAACTGATTGATATAAGAGAACAGTGGAAGGATACCAAAGACTCAATCAAGGTCATTACACAGATAAAAGACAGTACTGATGATGTAAGGGTATTGATACTCCTATTTCAAGAACTATCTGTCAGACAGTACATCTAGAGGAAAGGAGAAGGTATTGAACATATTGTATGCTATCAATGCCAAAGGAGCAATTGATTTAAAAAGAGTTAAAAGCATTCCATGATCACCTGCCCAGAAATCTAAGGAAATCCCTTCTGAGTAAACAGAAAAGTCTAATGTGAAAAGATGCAACCTAAAAATTATATTTTCAGTCCAAAGAAAAACTTGTGAATCACCTGGAAGAAGCAATTTATCACTGGGAAAGTAAAACAGTGGCCAAGGTTAAGTCATAGAATGCATGATGACAACTATACAATGCTGTGAATAGACAAAGAGGCAGTTTGATAAATGGTCAGTTTTTGAGTTTAAAGGCAAGTTCATTCCTCCCAACATTCAAAAGATAGATATGTCATCAGTAAGGTACCTTCAAGTAGGAAGTTGTTTGAAACAAAAAGAAGGCGCCTTTTGAAATTGAGAAGCCATATGTAAATCCAAGTTGGGTCAGTAAACTTGGCGCCTTTTGTGTTCAAAGTTGGAGAAGCTGTCAAAGGCTAAAGCACTGTAAAGATAGATTTCCATAACCAGCCTTGTCCTTCAAAGAAAAAGCACTGTCCAGCTCGGGTCAGAGTTATTGTTCAAGTCTACATATGCAAAATGAAATACCCACAGTTTGAAAAACAAAACAGATTTCCAAAAGCCTACGTTACGTTTCCAAGCAAGGTAACCGTTGACAAAGGGTTTGAAAATAACATAAAGGTTTAAGTATGAGAGGAGGAATGTCATTTTCAAAAGCCGAAGACGTTTTGGCCTCCTTGTCACCAAAGAAATAGTTTTCGGGTCATCAGGCAGAAGTTAAAACTGTTTTAGGGCGGCGCGACGGGCCTGGAATGTGGCGCGACGTGCCTGGGCGTCGTTTTGTAAAGGTTTCCTTCTTCGGCGCGACGGGCCTGTAGGTGGGCGCGACGTGCCTGTAGGTGGCCGCCCGACCACCCGACAGGCCCGACAAGAGTTTCCTCTGCGCGACGGGTTTGTTATCAAGGTTGCCGCGCGTCTTTTTCAAGCTGTCCAAGGTTTCTTACCTCCTTTCAAGCAAACATCCATCAAATTTGAGGTATTTTTATGAACTCCCATTGATTTCAAGGTGTTATTAAGTGACCAAAATGTTTGACAAACCCAGACCTTGCCATTAATGCTAAAAACAAGGGCAGTTTTCTACACAGTGAGAGGAGGTAATTGAAATACGGATTTTTATGGTTGGAAACCAGTTTGTGTCGTTTTCAAATCATTGTAGTTATTGAAGGCAGAGGTATACAAGTGATGTTTGATTTCATAAAACTTCACAAGAAAAGTGTCCCTCATAAAAGCACTGTGTATTGTTAACCTAGGTTTGCCCTTTTTCTTCACCTTATTATCATGTTGAAAAGCTGATTGACAGAGAGTTTTCTGTGGGTGAATGTTACATTGAGGGGCAGATTTAATTAATGTCTTTCTAGCTCTAGAGGCAGAAGTGTAAAAGCAGTTTTTGTTCTCTTAAAACTTCACAAAGAAAGGGGCCTTTTTCTGAAGAACAGTTTGTTAGTGTTTGAAATTTGACATTAAAACAGAGGTGCAGGTATTTGGGTGGCTCTCTTAAAACTCACAAGCAAAAAAGGGTGTTTTCTAAAAACCATAGTACATTGATATATCACCTAGCATAGCTCTTCTTTTTCTTCCACTGAATGGTGTCATTTTGAAGAACTGTGGTTGTGATATGTTTCGAGGGAAGGTCATTTCTAAAAAGCAGGGTACCAAAACACTTATCACAGCAACTCTTTTCTAGAGATCTGCCCCTATTTCACTGTTTTTCACTATTGAAGGTTAGTTGACAGAGAACTTCCAAAGATGACAGCATGGTAAAGGACAGAGGTGGTTGATGCTGGATTTAAACATTAAAGGCAGGGTATATAGGTGTTGATGGACTATTTAAACTCACAATTTTGAAAATAGTTCCTGGCTGAAGCAGAGAGTGTGGTCTCTAAACCACTGTTGCACTTATTTTTTTTCACCTAAACTAAGTCTGCTTGTTCATTACACTACATTGTCATTCTGAAGATTGTTGAACAGAGTAATTTTGAGGGTGAAATAAGGCCATGTTCTAGAAGGCATTTGTTGATGATCAAGTTTACATCAAGGGCAGAGTTATAAAGGCAGTGATTGACTTTTCAAAAAATCACAAGTGAAAGGTTTTTCTCTTAACACAGTGGGCTATTTTTTCACCTAACCACAGGGTCTCTTTCTTTTCCCACTGTGTGGTCTCCACAGAAGTCTACTGACAGGGGCATGTTTCAAGGTAAATGACCTAAAAGAGCAGGGTTATAATTTTTGAAGGTTGGTTTCAAAGACAAAAATACAAGTGCAAGCAGGCCTCTAAGCAAAATCACAAGAGGGGATTTGTTCAAGACTGTGCACAAAGAACCTACAAAGCAGCTCTTACATATAGTGCCATTGTTAAGAAGGATACATAGCTGAAGTGCATCCAAATTTGAAGAATTGTTGTTAATAAGTGTTGAGGGGGGCTTATTCAAGGAAGCATTGTTACATTTCATCCAAACCACAGTGTCCATATCTGTCCAAACAGTATAGTGGCCATTTTCAATCCAGCAGGGCATTGTTCATAAAAGGCAGTTGGTTTCTTCCAAAGCATAGTTAGGTCAAAATGCCTCCAAAGCAAGACAACAGAAGCAACATGACAGTGGTGAAGATCAGCAGAAGCAGGAACCAGAGGAGGATAGTGCTGAACAGCAGCAGCTCAGCAGTTTGAGCAACAGCATGAGGATGATGATCAAGAACAGCAGTTTTAAGGAGTGCCCGACACGGAAAGAGAAGAAAGACATATCAGCCCTTGATATTTTGGCATCAGATTCGGAGCATGTTGCTATGGACCCTTGAGGGTCATGCATGCCAATTTTGGGCCTATTTCAGCAACTTTTGGTTTTTCGGCATTTTTTTGGGTTTTTAGTCAAAAACTCATAATTGCGCCGTTTCAGTTCGAGGATTTTTCAAGGGAGGAGGATGATACCGATGGATGCCATAATTCCATGAGCAAGTCTCCAGCGATTTTCAGGGCATTTGAAGATCATTCGCCCCCTCAAATTGGCGAAAAACACCCTCTTTTTGCACATTCTGCCCGCCATATCAGCAGCCTGCTATTTTCTGGGTTTTTGCACACAGGTACAATTTTGAGGGACTTTCAGAGATCAGATTGAGGTGATTCCACTTGCGTTGGAAAGAAGACACAGAGAGCTTTCCAACGAGCCATCATGAGCCTCATTTCGACATCAGGAAGGCTGCCATTCGCATTCAGCAAGTCAGGGGACCTTTTTCAGGCATAAATATGAAGTATTTTTGCAAATTTTTGAACTCCAAAAATCTGCTTTTCCCAAATGTGCGTTAGGCTATTTTTATCATGGGAAAATCATGTAAAGTCAATATAATTTCCGTTTTTAGCAGCTTTTAAGATATTTTATGAGATATTTTGTGCCTTGGGCTTTGCAAAGCCTCAAGGACAAGTTTAGATATTTTGACTTGGCCAATGGGATAGCTAGTTGCTCCATGAGGTTTTCCCCCCTCAAGCCTATTTATTCCATGGTTCTCATTGTAAATCAGAGGCTGAACTTGAGAGAAGAATGAATGCATTGGTCATATGAGATTTGAAGAATACACTTGAGTTATGATGTTTGGATTGCCTCTTGGATGCTTGTGAGGAATGTTGAAGGCTTGTTGATGGATTCCTTGACATGGTAGAATGGTATAGTGCTTCTTAATGTTGTTTTGTCTTCTAGTTTTCACTCATATTTCATTTTTCTTGCTGCTATAGATCAGTAAAGGTTGATTTTGAGACATGCCCATGGAGGCACCTCAAAATCCCTGAATCTTCATAGCTTGATGTTTTCTTCTCCCTTAGTTATGCTAAAGAATTCTTAGCTGCTCTTTAGTAACCTAAGGTGTTGTTGCTAAGTTTTATTCATCAGCTCCATGTATGTTGAGTAGGATGTATGGTTTGCCCTATCTACCTATCAGCTGCCCATAGTTCTGTCCATAAAACTTTCTCTTTGACTGATTTGTTGATCATTTTGTTGAACCAAGGAGGCCTAGTCCCGATCTAGCCCTTTGCCTAAAACTATGAAAACTTATTTTTCCAAATGCCCAATGACTTAGAGACTATGTTTAGGCGTTCCGGCATAGTTCATGAGTTGTTAGTTTGTCTCATGTGTTTTCCCCAAAGTCTGATAGCCATTTCCCGAAGTTAGAGGGTCTTATACCTCTATGTATGGCTGGAATGTTTGATTTCTATGTATTGATTAGCTTATAGTTATTCCTAGCATGATAAATGGCTTGCTATTACATGTTTATGTCTACTATTAACTAGTTTTCACTTGAAATCCCTTGTCTTTCACCAACTTATTGTTCATTTAATCCATTTTTCCCAGAGATCCCTTCTATTGTGAATCAAATCGGCCCTACAGCAGCTTTACATCATCACCTCATTAGCTTCCTTGACCTGTTTGACCCCATAGCCCAATTTATCTACATCTTGTCATCCAGTTTATGTATTTGATCAGTTTCATTCCTCACAAACTTAAAAAACCAAAAAACTAAAAACATACTTCATAACTAGCCTAATATCAAAACACCGCAAGTAAACACACCGACATCTTTTACATATATAGAGAGAGCCCTCTCTGAGTCCAGGAAGGCTAGGTCCTTGGGCTCCAAAGCTTGGTTTGATGTTATATCGTCATTTGGCTAGCCAATCGGCCAAATCACTTGACTCTGTACTGCATCCACTCCTCAAACTCTAAAGATAGAAGGACATATCAAGAAGAAAAAGGTAATAGTGTTGATTGATTCGGGTAGTACCCATAATTTTACTCATTGTAAGGTAGCCAAGGAATTGAATTGTTTTCTATACCCAACACCAGAATGTCAAGTGATGGTTGCAAATGGAGGAACTATAAATTTCTCTGGAAAATGCCATAATGTCAAGTTGACCATGGGGGAATATGTATTGAATATTCCAATGCTTTCCATTCCTATGGAAGGTGTTGATGTTGTACTAGGAGTACAATGGTTACAATATTTGGGGAAGGTAGCTTTTAATTTTCAAGAACTTTTCTTGAATTTTTTTCAGAAGGAAAGGAAGTCGAATTATCGGGTATCGTAGGGAAGCTGGAAAAGATAATAAGCTCTAATGTCATGACAAAGTCGAAACAACAACAACGAGGCGTAATTGCACAATTATTCTCACTAGAAGTTCCAACATCAAAATCATCTATTTCTGCAGATCTCCAAAAATTCTTGGACAATCATTCCAAGGTGTTTGAAACTCCCAAAGGACTCCCACCTATTCGTGATCATGGTCATGCTATTCATTTGATTCTAGGAAGTGTTCCTCCAAACATCAGGCCTTATAGATATCCTTATGTCCAAAAGAGAAAAAATGAACGTATGATTGCATAAATGTTAGAGGAGGGTATAATTCAACCTAGTCGAAGTTCTTTCTCTGCTCCTGTAGTATTGGTACACAAGAAGGATGGATCATGGCGCATGTGTCCAGATTATAGGGAGCTCAATAAGCTCACCATTAAAGATAAATTTCCCATTCATGTGATTGATGAATTATTGGATGAATTACATGGAGCAATTTATTTCACCAAGTTGGATCTTCGTTCAGGATATCATCAAATTAGAATGAAGACTGAAGATATTCCAAAAACAGCATTTCGAACTAATGAGGGTCATTATGAATTTTTGGCCATGCCTTTTGGCCTTACCAATGCACCTTATACATTTCAAGGGTTGATGAATTCCATTTTCAAACCCTTCCTTAGAAAATTTGTGCTAGTATTTTTTGATGATATACTAATCTACAGCAGGTCTTGGAAGGATCGTGTTCAACATGTTGACAGGGTGCTCAAACTATTGCAGGAGAAACAATTATATGCAAAAACATCCAAATGTTTCTTTGGAGTACAAGAGGTGGAATATCTGGGTCATATTGTATCTCATGAGGGTATTAAAGTAGACCCTAACAAAATTAAAGCCATTAAGGAATGGAAAGTCCCCACAACCATAAAGCAGTTGCGAGGATTTCTCGGGTTAACAGGGTATTATCGCAAGTTTGTTAAGAATTATGGGAGAATAGCAGCACCTCTAACAATATTATTGAAGAAAGATGCATTTTCATGGACTCCTGAAGCAACTAAGGCCTTTGAACATCTTAAAGAGGCAATGTGCCTAGCACCAATCTTAGCTACGCCAGACTTCACAAAAACCTTTATTGTGGAATGTGATGCCTCAGGAAATGGAATTGGTGTTGTTTTAATGCAAGAAGGAAGACCCATTGCTTTTGAAAGTCGTCCAATCAAAGGAATGTATTTACAGAAACCTATTTATGAGAAGGAAATGTTAGCAATATTGCATGCACTAAAGAAATGGAGAACTTACCTAATGGGAAGACACTTCAAGGTAAAAAATAATCATGATAGTCTTAAACACTTTTTGGAACAAAGACTATCTTCAGAAGAGCAGCAAAAATGGGTCACAAAGATGTTGGGTTATGACTTTGAAATAATATACAAAAAATGGAAGCTAAATGTTGTTGCAGATGCACTCTCAAGAAAGAATGAAGAGGTGGAAGCATTGCTTTGTGCCATTTCTATTATCCAACCAGATTGGATAACCGAAGCAAGAGATGAATGGAAGAAGGACGAAGATGTGTGGACACTCATTCAAAAGTTGCAGCAAGATCCTAGTACATCTGATACATTTAGTTGGAAAAATGATTCCTTATGGTACAAAGATCGCTTATATCTTTGTAAGAATTCCAACTAAAACAAAATATTCTTCTGGAATTGCACACTTCTCCTTTAGGAGGACACTCAGGATTTTTAAAAACTTACCACAGGGTGAAGAAAGATTTTTTTTGGGATGGCCTTAAATCTGATATTCAAAAATTTGTGGCGGAATGTTTGGTTTTCCAGCAGAATAAAGTTGAGACAATTAAGACCTCGGGACTTCTACAACCTTTATCCATTCCAAGTCAACGTTGGGAGGAGATTTCAATGGATTTTATCACAGGTTTACCTAAGTCCGAAGGAAAGAGTGTCATCATGGTGGTAGTCGATAGACTTACCAAGTATGCACACTTTTGTGCATTATCTCATCCATTTAAAGCAAGTACAGTTGCTACTACATTTATGGACACAATTCAAAAGCTACATGGAAACCCAAGGGTTACTGTGAGCGATAGAGATCCCATTTTTACTGGAAATTTTTGGACGGAGTTATTTTCTTGTTTGGGTACTCAATTAGCTCATAGCTCATCTTATCATCCTCAATATGAGGGTCAAACTGAGATAGTAAATAAATGTTTGGAAGGATATCTTCGTTGTTTTGTATCTGATAAACAAACACAATGGGTCAAGTGGTTACCTCTCGCTGAATGGTGGTATAACTCTTCCTTCCATACTGCAGCAAAAATGACCCCATTTATGGCACTTTATGGATATCATCCACCATCGATCACATCATCTTTAAGGGAAAATTTGAAGGTTCAAGCAGTGGAAGATCACGTCGAGCATCAGCAAGAAGTTCTCCAACTCTTAAAGGATAACCTGAATTTGGTACAAAATCGAATGAAACAACAGGCAGATCAACATCGCAGTGAGAGAAGTTTTGATGTAGGAGATTGGGTATTTTTACGTCTACAACCATACAAACAAATGTCCCTCAAGCAAGCAAAGAAGGATAATAAATTATCGCAAAGTACTATGGTCCTTAAAAGGTGTTGCAAAAGATTGGTACTATGGCATACAAATCGAAGCTTCCTGCTTCTTTGCGTGTGTATCCAGTTTTCCATGTTTCATGCTTAAAGAAGGTTATAGGTGAAAATATTCCAGTTCAAACAATATTTCCAGAACTTGATGAGGAAGGAAAATCATATTGGAACCTGAAGCGGTCACGGAAACAAGAACTCGACAGCTACGGAATCGATCAATTTCAGAGTATCTCATCAAGTGGAAGAACTTACCCACTGAAGATTCTACATGGGAGGATGAGAATTTTACACAGAAGCACCCAGAGCTACTCAAGCATTGAGGACAACACTTTTTTGAAGGAGAGGGGCATGTTAGGTCCCTATATTACTAGTATAGTCCCTTATTGTTGTTAGTGTAACCCCCTTATTGTTATTATTGTACCCTTGTAACCTTCATATTGTTATTATTGTGCCCTTAAATTATTTTTGTTAGGTCGGCTAGGATTACATTGTGGCCCCACTAGGATTATGTTGTGGCCCCATGGACTCCTATATATATAAAGGAGGTTTTGTAATTTGAATCATCCAAGAATTGTTCATTCATGTAATGTGTTGGAGGTTTCCCCCTTGAAGTGGCTCATTTATAAGGCGTTGATATCTCTTTTCTTCTCTTTTTTGAGCTGGTTTCACAACATGTTCTCATTATTCACCTTGGTGGCTATCCCATAACCGTAGTCTAGTGTGATCAATGTTGATGCCTTTTTTTCACTATCTAGGAGGGGCACCAATAGGAAGAATCGATCAATGTTTTGTTTCCATGCTAATCCATACTTAACACTTTTAATTTATTCCCTATATCCATGTCCCATATTTGGGTAATTTTTATCCATCATTGGTATTAGTTTCCTATTTTCCTCATTCTTGAGTAAGGGCCCATAAACTTTGCCCTAAGATGTTAATGTAACAAAAATAAAACAAATACCATGAACCATAATGACAAAATGAAAAAAATGTAACTAGGATATAATAAAATACATAAACTAAAGCCTATTCTGAGCTCTATCCCCCTCATCAACCCTCACCCAGTTCCTAGCTAATGCATGAGAAAATAAAAATGAAAGGAAATTTGAATATCCCAACCTCCATGAACAATTAACCACTTCATATTTAAGGGGTAATTAATACAAAATGAAATGTTGTGATGCGGGATATGAAAGAAAAGGAAAATCATAAAGAAAAATCCTCATAAGAGGGGTTTAAAAAATAATTTTAGGAAAGGGTTAATTCAAGTCCCATATTCTATACAAAGACTATGGAATTCTCCATGAAGTAAAATCCTCACCATTCCACTAACCACGTCTGCATATTGATTGATGTGTCATCGAATGAATTGTTCCTCCTTAGGGTTGAAATCATTTAATTGATCCTTTAGATAACCCTCATATATCTAAGAAAGATAACTTGTTTACAAGCCCTAAGATAGGAAGACATTTGAATATGATGTTTGTTTTAAGTATTTTGCTGCCTTTTGCGTTAGGTATGGCCCATTGTGATACTCCTATGGTTATATACTTATGATGATGATATCACTTGATTTTGAGGTCATGTTTCAAATGTTTTCTCCCATGTATAGCTTCTCCAACACTTCAGAGAGGATGTCTAGCCCCACTTGATGACACTTCATGCACCATAGCTAGGAGGGTTACCAATTTAGGAGAAGCATTGACCTTGGGATGTATCCAACACCGATGATGAACCTCTCATCTCCCTCTAAAGCCTGGAACATTGCTCATTAAATCCAATTCATTTCCCAATAAAAGGATGGGCCCAAGAGACCACAAGGCACACACAAGCCAGCATTGTACCTTCTTGATGTGTGTTTCCATGTTTCTAGATCAATTTGATGACTTGAGATCCCTCTATTAGGGATGGTACACATTTCTTTATGATAACATCATGCCATAACATTATGATGTCACCCTCATGAGGCTTGGAGAGATGATGTGAGTTTGGTAAATTATGACACATTCATGGGGATGGTTTTATTTGAATATTACACATTTTTTGATGAGGAGATGGCCTTTGAGTGAGGAACACTCTTGTGACCCATCCATGAAATTTTTTTTGATGGAAATTTTCACCTTTCAAAGATGGAATCACCCTTACAACACCTTTTATTTAGACATGTGGGCTAAAATGTGGCTTTTCATTATGTTTTGACATTGAGACAATGATATTTAGGTTGGTTTTTGAGGTACTTGACTAGTAAACACTTAAATTTTTAACATTTTTAGTCTAATTTTGCCCTAAATCAACTTTGTTTCCCTCATATAAGTAAAGGGAAGTTGATTTACAGGGATCATTGTCACACACATTCTATCTCATTATGGAGAGTGTGTATCATATCTTGTCTCTTGGACACAATGGATCTCTAAAATGTTGAATTGTCTTGGGAAAGATACTTTTTCTTGGATGGATGTTTCTCATAGATTAATAAAGCGATGTTGTGGTGAATTGTGCTACTTAATTGTGAGTATCTTCTTCAAATTTTCAATGTTATAGAATTAGGGCTTCTATGAATTTTTCATGATATTTTGAATATTTTGTGGCTCTAAATTTTTCACCGAGTATCCATAAAGGAAACTAAGCATAACAATCATTTACCTTAAATCTCCAATTGATTGAAAACTGCTAAGGTTATATTGAAATATGTGTCTCTCTTAATCGCTTCAATCAACATCTTCCACCTTTGATCTCACCCTTTTCAAATCCATATACCCAATATTGATAAGGAATTAGTATTTGTGTGTTAATATTTCAAAATTAAATACTTTTCTCATTTTTTAAAGGTAAACTCAGGTTAGGTTACAACAAAATTTGCATTAAATATCATAAAACAATTTAAACATCATAGTACTAATTCAGGTTTTGCATATTTCAAATTGAAAGGGGGGGAATATAACTTTTATGCATCTAAAACACCTTTTAGAGATATCATCTAGGGTTTAGTAGTTGTTTATTTCATTTTCAGCCATTGAAAATTTGTTGTAATATTTCTTCAATTTACTCTTTAAATAGCCTTTGATTTTTATTGCTTATCATTAATTGTTGTTTTTTGTTATTGTTGTCATAAATTTTCATGTTGTAAATTGTCATTATTCAAAATCCTAATTGCAACAAGAATATTTAAATTTAAGGTAGCATGTATTTGTAATAAATTTGAGCATTCTCAAGACAATCACTCGAAGTCCTACCTTATTGAATATTATTCTAGGGTATCTATTTAGCAAAATCCTTGGAGGGTGAAAAGCCTAAGAATTCTTGGGTTAATTAATCTCCAAGATCTACAAGGGAAGTGTCTCTTTTGGGGATAACATCCATCCACAAAGTAATATGGTAACAACTATTAAGGTAACAGTGATCGTTGATCCCACTATTGGCCTTAACCTAGAGTGCCTACTGAGGCTTTACACCACAATGTTTGATTTTGTTGTAGCATTTTTGCATTGTTGTTGAGGGGGAGTTGATTTCTTATCCTTGTGATCTGAATTATATGCTTCAATATTTTATTATGATATTCTCTCAAATCCAAGCTTAAAATTCCTCATATGGAAACTCCAAAATCATCAACTTGGTATCTTGTATTCAAAGACCTAGCAAGAAAGCTAATATTCCTCTAAAATGGGAAATTTATCTAAAAGACTCATGTATCCATATTTCTCTTCGATAATCCATCTACCTCAACCAAAATGGTTAATCCATGGCCAACAAATTATTTCAAGCCTTTGGACATGAGCACCATTTGAGGATTTCCCAACAAAATGTCTGATAATTTGAAGATGTTTACCAAAGTTATTAGGAAATTATGTAGTTACATATATATTTAGGTTAGTTTTTATTAGTGTGTTGGTGGATAAAATATTGAAGAGAGGGATGTAGTTATGAAAAAAATTTCCCTATCTTCAAAGACAATGTCTAATCATGGTACCTGGACCTACCTAATGGAAAAAGAAATAATTGGCATCAATTCCATGGAGCCTTCAACAAGACATGGGCAGCCATTATATATGGAAGGATATTGATGGCTCAGATTCATGAATCTAAGAAGAAGGACAATGAAAGTGTTTGAGACTTTAATCAAAGCTTTGAAATCTTAATTAAGCAAATACCATCAAAATTCAAACCCACTACAGACACGATATTAATGCAATATGTTACTACATTTGATGGAAACTTTAGATATACCCTTAAAGACAAGGATTTTACAGGCCAATCCAAGCAAAGGAATTTGTTGTAAGTATTGAGCATAATCTTGCAACCCTCAAAATAGATTTGAGCCAAGGTTGAAACCAAGCCTAAATCTTCAATTCATGTTGACCCGACTTTATAAGCCTTTTCCTTGAAAATGACTAATGATTTTACACAATGTAAAATAACCATGATGAAAAAATAAACTCTATTGTATAAAGAGAAGGGTTCACATACAAGTTATCCTCCCAACCCTCATTACAATAATGAAAAACCTCCTAGAAGGTGTTATCACTCAAGTTTTCCTAGAAGTTGTGTAAGAGGAAAGTATACCCGAGGTAACCACAAACCAACCTTTTAGATGCAGAATCTTGGAGTAAATTGGTCAATTGCAATGGAAATTTGAAAATCGCAGCGGGAGCTCTGTCGTTTTCAGAATAACGAAAATAACAGGAAAAACGTGAAAAATGGCTTATTTACAAGTAAAAAGGGTTTTTTGTTTTTTTCGAGGTGTGACGTCACGGTAGTACTGGATGACGTGTGCAAAGTCGGGCGGTAAGTGGTAAGCGGGAAGTCCCCGCACCGCTTTTGGTCGAGGGTGGTATTGATCGCGGGGGGAGCGATTCCACAGGATAATCGCCACGTGGATGGTTGACTATTCAGAAACCACCCATCCCCCGCTGGTTAAATTGCTGACAAGGGATGGGCAGCGGGATCAACGTTGGCCGTTGATCTGCAGGAGGCTGATCCAACGGCTAGCGCGATGGGAAGATGGGCGGAGGTTTCGCGTGGGCCCCGTCGTACTTTTAAACACTTTTAAATGTTTCTAATCGCTCCGGGGGCTTTTTAACTGGCGGAAATAGTTATTAATTAGTCCAAATGACATAATTAATCCTATATGCATAATGAACAGGGTTGCAGCGGGGTTTGCTTAAGCGGAATGCCACGTGGACAGACCACGGTGGCACAAAACTTTCGCAAAGTTTTATTGATGTTTTTGGTATTAAACACACATATTGTATGTCTAACGTTTTTATATATATTTTATTATATGATGAATTAATTAATACAATTATTTCACCATAAGGGCGGGATTAATGTCATAAAGATATATTTCACCAAAGGGTTTATAAGGCGGGGTTTTATTTTCAATGTGCGGGGATATAATACTTTGGTAAAACATTATAATAAAGGGGTTTTTGGGGTATATATAAAAAAGGGAGTTATATACTTAGGAAAGGGTATTTCACTAGGGAGTTAATATAGTAGAATTAAATGTTAATATGGCAAAGGACAAGGAAAATCAAAACATCTTTGTACATCTAAGAAAGTGATAACTTATGAAGTAAATTGCAACATTTTATCTTCAACACTTAAACTTAGAATAACAAGTTATTTTGAGGAATTTTATGGAATGTTGCATCAGTTTCCTAAGTAAAAAAGGATTTTACTTAGGAAGAAGTTAAAGATGGAAGATAACAATGATGAATTATCTCAAGTGCTTAGGTCTTTTTGATCATTAGGCCGAGGGTCCGGTCCCTCCAGAAGTCAAGGAAATGCCTTGAGCCCCTTTGATCTCAAATTACCTTAGTACTTTTGGGGAAATTAGTAAAACTCTTGAGGGGGAAAAATGATGAGGGAGGTTAATGAATTTGACTTTGCTTACTGTGATTTTCCAGTGTATTTCCTGCTTTAGTACTTGTGATGAAAGTAAATGATTAACCAACATGTAGCAGCACCATTCATCAGATAACACTTTGCAGCAACATCTACCTACCCTATCTACTTAACACTACCATTTTGTCTTCTTTATTAGGGTGCATTTAGACTTGCAAACCCTTTTCAATCTTTTCTTTTTTTACATGATAAATCTATCTATTTCTACCCTTATTACATCCAAGGGCTCAGATTAAACTGTTGAGCACCTTTTATTCACTCTACCTAGCTACTGATCTGCCAAGATTAAACTGTTTGGCTAGATATTTATTCTCTAATCTATAACATGAAATTGAAATATGACTAAGCCAAGTTTAAACAGTTTGACTTATTCATGAATTGTGGCAAAGCTGCACACAATTGCTTTATTACAACAGATGAAAAAGTAGTGGCATTTGGATTTGCACACTTTCCTTGGTCTATTTTTTGCTTGGGGTTCATTTATTTCTCTTTTTTGACCATTTTATTCTTTTTACCCTTTGATCTTTCTTTTAGGGTATACCCTCTTTACATTTTTTAAATTTTTTGATTTTTTGGTTTTTCAAGAATATGGAACACCTTTGCTTAAGAAAAAAGGTTTGAACATATTCCATAGTTCAATTAAGACAATCATGAAAAATGACACCTATTGGTATAGGAGACTAACACTGGCTCCACTTGGGGATGGCTTTTCCTTGTGGAAAGTCAAGAACAGCAGGTCAGATGCCTCAACATGTCTTCAAACTGAACTATGTAATCTCCTTCTTTTGGTAGCTTTATTTTACATATGATAGTGAAACTTTTGAAGCTCAAGGCCTTCACTTCGGGCTTCAACTTCAATAAGTCACCATCCAATCAAAACTGATGCATTAGCTGTGGTTGAAAATCTTGAATTGAATATAGTCCTTTTTCTGCAACCTGAAATCTGATGTAAAACTAAAACAACACACAAAAAATTTCAAACCAACTTAATGAAAAACTAGCTGAAAATTGAAACACTAAAAAATTGCTCAAAATTCTGAGCTTATTGGCATTCATTTACCTATTCTAATCTACTAAAATCTTATTGAATCAGGTAATACAAAAATGCCAATGAAGCCAATCAAGTAGCTGTAAAAATAAATGGACAACTTGATTGCTTGTGATCAAAATTGGAAGTAGGTTATGATCATGTGCCTTTATAATAAATGATATGATGTGTAAAGGCCACTTTTGATGTATTTGATCCTTATAGAGAAAACATGTTTGTAAATTTAGGCTCAAAAGATTCTCCATATAATCTGATATAGGATCAATAAAAGCATGATGTATGTTATTTACTTCTAGGCCTTCAATGACTAATTGTTCAATTGAATTATGAATATTAGACCATGAACTTATTTCTTCAGTTTTGTGTTTGAAAGAATAATCATCTTCAATATACAAGTCAAAAGATAGTACAATTTCCTCTTGCTTTGGAGAAGGAAGATTTTCAAAGAATTCTTTAGGATTTTGGAAATTGTATGACTGAATTTGAGAATGCAAAAGTTTGATTTCATTTTCATAATTTTCAGAAATTATATCAAGAAGCCATTTTTTAACTTGAGGAGAACATTTTCTTGATTTAAAAAGAAGAAAGAAATCTCTTAGAAAATCCTCATCAAACTGAAGTTTTGATAACTCATCCCTGAATTCATTTAAAATTTCATCAAATGAAAGATTTTCCACAAACCCTGTCATCCAGTATCATTATTAATGCTTTGGAATATGGATTATTTGGTTGTAGAATTTCTCTGAAACTTGAAGCTCTGGATATCTGATCAACAGTGTCTTGATTGGAAAATGATATCAAAAAGTCAGAAGAATGATGCTCAAATGTGCATGGAGATTTTATATTTACAATTTTCAAAAGAGATAAATTAAAAACTACTCTAAGATCTTCTCTAAAATACAATATACATTGGAAAACTCTATCAATTTAGAAAGAACATAATGTCTTGGATAACAATCCAAGTTGAAAGCCTGATCTTTCCATATTGTTCTTCCAGGTTCATTCCTCCAGTGGAGTCTTAGTAGAGAAATTGATTTTGGAGTCGCCAGGTGGATGATTTTAACCTTTGTGTGTCTGATCCCTGTCCACCATCATAGATCAGATCTAAACCTGTAAAACAATTCTGAAGAAAAAGTTAGTTCTTCAGGAAACCAAATTTTGAATATTTTATGATTGTTTTATTTTTTTATGAATTTTCAAAACAACTTCTACAAACTCTTCAAGAAATTTAAGATTTTTAATTAAAATTTTCTCAAAGATTTATTAAACTAGAGAGTCTGATTAAAAAAATTTGAAACTAAGATTCAGTTATTAAGCTAAACCAGAGATAGACTGAAGCAGCTTTTATTTACTATGCAATTGCAGAGCAAAAGCATTTCAAAGGCTACCTGGCTGATCTTCAGACTCTGTCTATAGCTTATAAGCAAACAATAGTATCATTAAAAATGATTCAGCTCCCCAGTATGGTCGCCACTATGTTATCACTTTCGGGTTTGTGAAGTTGTGTGAGAATATGCAGAGGTAACCACAAACCAACACTAGATCGGGAATCTTGGAGTAAATTGGTCAATTGCAGTGGAAATTTGAAAATTGCAGCGGGAGCTCTGTCGCTTTCAGAAACTAAAAACAACCGAAAAAACACGGAAAATGGCTTATTTACAAATTAAAAGGGTTTTTGTTTTCGGAGTGTGACGTCACGATGATCTTGGATGACGTGTGCAAAGTCGAGAGGGCGGTAAGTGGTGAGTGCACCGCTTTGGTCAAGTGGTATTGATCGCGGAGGCGATTCCACGGATAATCGCCACGTGGATGGTTGTTCTTAAAGCACAATCCCCGTGAGTTAAATTCTTGACAAGGGATAGAGCGGCCGGGATCAATACAACCGTTGATCGAGAGGAGGCTGATCAGAAGCTAGCGCGATGGGAAGACAGTGGAGGTTTCCCGCGTACGACCCATCGTGCCTGCAGCTTACTATGGTATATGTTATCACTCAGGTTTTCCTAGAAGTTGTGTAAGAGGAAAGTATACCCGAGGTAACCACAAACCAACCTTTTAGATGCAGAATCTTGGAGTAAATTGGTCAATTGCAATGGAAATTTGAAAATCGCAGCGGGAGCTCTGTCGTTTTCAGAATGACGAAAAATAACAGGAAAAACGTGAAAAATGGCTTATTTACAAGTTAAAAGGGTTTTTTGTTTTTTCGAAGTGATGACGTCATCGACGTACAGGGTGACGTAAGCTGACAGTAAGCGGTAAGCGGTAAGCGGTACTCCCGCACCGCTTTTGGTCGAGGACGGTTTTTAACGGAGGGGCAGCGATTCCATAGGAAAATCGCCACGTGGATGGTTGACTTTTCGAGCATACACCCATCCCCATTGATTAAAACATCGACAAGGGATGGGCGACGGGATCAACGGCGGCCGTTGATGCTGCGGGGAGGTGGACCAACGGCTAGCGCGATGAGAAGATGGGCGGAGGTTTCGCGTGGCCCGTGCGTACTTTTAAACACTTTTAAATGTTTCTAATCGCTCGGGGCTTTTAAGCGCGGAAATAGTTATTAGTGGTGAATGACATAGTGTCCTATATGCATGTGAGGCGAGGGTTACGCGGGAGTTTGCCCAGCGGAATGCACGTGGACGGACACGGTGGCACAAAACTTTCGCAAAGTTTTATTGATGTTTTTGGTATTAAACACACATATTGTATGTCTAACGTTTTTATATATATTTTATTATATGATGAATTAATTAATACAATTATTTCACCATAAGGGCGGGATTAATGTTATAAAGATATATTTCACCAAAGGGTTTATAAGGCGGGGTTTTATTTTCAATGTGCGGGGATATAATACTTTGGTAAAACATTATAATAAAGGGGTTTTTGGGGTATATATATATAAAAAAAGGGAGTTATGTACTTAGGAAAGGGTATTTCACTAGGGAGTTAATATAGTAGAATTAAATGTTAATATGGAAAAGAACCAAGAGAATCAAAACATCTTTGTACATCTAAGAAAGTGATAACTTGTGAAGTAAATTGCAACATTTTATCTTCAACACTTTAACTTAGAATAACAAGTTATTTTGAGGAATTTTATGGAATGTTGCATCAGTTTCGTAAGTAAAATAGGATTTTACTTATGAAGAAGTTAAAGATGGAAGATAACAATGATGAATTATCTCAAGTGCTTAGGTCTTCTTGATCATTAGGCCGAGGGTCCGGTCCCTCCAGAAGTCAAGGAAATGCCTTGAGCCCTTTTGATCTCCAATTACCTTAGTACTTTTGGGGAAAATTATTAAAACTTTTGAGGGGAAAATGATGAGGGAGGTTAATGATTTTTTTGACTTTGCTTGCAATGATTTTCCAGTGTATTTTCTGCTTTAGTACTTGTGATGAAAGTAAAGGATCAGAAAGCATGTAGCAACATCATTCATCAGATAACACTTTGCAGCAACATCTACCTACCCTATCTACTTAACACTACCATTTTCTCTTCTTTATTAGGGTGCATTTAGACTTTGTTACTGATCAATCTTTTTCTTTTTACATGATAGATCTATCTATTTCTACCCTTATTATTACATCCAAGGGCTCGAGATTAGTGAGCACCTTTTATTCTCTGCCTAGCTACTTATACGCGGGAATTAGTGACTAGCTGAATGTTATTCTCTAATCTATAACATGAAATTGAAATATGAGTAAGCCAAGTTTAAGCAGTTGACTTATTCATGAATTGTGGCGAAATACGCACACAATTTCTTTTATCCCTATGAGATGAAAAAAGTAGTGGCATTTAGATTTGCTGTAGTCTTATTTTTGCTTGGGGTTCATTTCTTTCACTTTTTTTACCATTTTATTTTTCTTACCCTTTGATTTTTCTTTTAGGGTATACCCTCTTTACATTTTTTAAATTTTTTGATTTTTTGGTTTTTCAAGAATATGGAACACCTTTGCTTAAGAAAAAAGGTTTGAACATATTCCATAGTTCAATTAAGACAATCATGAAAAATGACACCTATTGGTATAGGAGACTAACAGAAGGAATCTAGGTTGAAGTAGTGGAAATCCTTATCCTCAAAGCAATATGCCTAACACTATTTCCCCTACCAACACTATCAATCAGGAGGGGTCTCCTTGGTATCCTCATTATAATGATTTCCATAGTGAGGAGGAAAACTCGGAGCATTTAAACTTAATAAATTACCATTTTCCTTTAACTATTTTTCCAAATAAAACTTTCCCTATTCCCAAGAAAGAGCATTCTGTAATGGGAAAATCATGCATAAAGAACTCAGAAAAACATGTTAATGTTATAGAAGAAAGATATAGGCTTAAAGGGTTGCATTATACTAGAAGAAACAAAGAACCAGAACACCTTGAGGAAAGAAATGATAATTCCTTGCCAAAGAATTGGACTCGAATGTCTTTACATTGAGCTAACAATCACAAGCCCACTCCAACCCATAGGAATAATGAGGTCTCTTTAGATTTAGACTTGGTAAATGTGCTCTCTAAAGTAAATGTCCATATGATTTCCTTTTCTTGAGTTAGCAAAGATTGAACCTCAAAGGAGTTAGATAAAGAAAAATCTTGATTTTGATAGGGAACATGAAGGTCCTCCAGTGATTTTGCAAAATATGCATTATAAAAGAAGAAATGGAGGACACCAATATTTCTTTCATTATTAGTGAATGACATAACTTTGTGAAATTTTATGCTTTATTCTAGTACAACTACTAATGTAATTCCATTAAAGGTCATGAACCAATTAGAAATGCAAAATAAAAGATCTTATAGAAAAGTTTGGTTTTGATTCAAAATTTGTCCATGTTTATGGTTTAATGAAAGGCTCAAGGTTCGTTTGGCATGTAACCCCGACATTTTTGTGCTTGAGGCATTCTCTTATCAAGAAAATGGCCAAACACAATAGGTGGTAATTTGAAAATGAATGTGTGTTATGCTATCAACACATCTCTAATAGAAAAGCATTCATCCTTTATAGAAAGTCTACCATCAGATATCATGTGGAAGAAATCAAGATGTCTCGTACTATTATAGTTCATATTGGTAAATTATTTGTGGATATATACCATCCCATGAATTCAAAAACATCAATAAATGACCAATATGAGGACTTGTCTTTTCTTCCCTTTTCATCAAAGGATCCCATGGAAAGAAAAGATGAGCATGTCAAGCCTTTGAACCTCGGAAATAGTTTTAAATCATTTTGAACCATGAGACCTTAGGAATTCAATAAATATCAAAGAGGAAATTAGAAAAGTATATACCAAATAGATCCAATACCCTCTACCAAGTGCAATCCCTATGATTAGAAAACCAAAAATAAAATAAGGTACAAGGTCAAAAGGAATCTTGATAATATTCCTAATGTTTTTCAAGTGGGAGACCTAGTGCTTGTAGAAGATGACTCTTACCAATATATAATTTATGGAAATGTAGGCATTAATTATTTGTATTTGTCTAACCTTGATGGTGTGAAGTTACCATTACAATATATGGCAAGATTCTTTCACTATATATTGGAACCTGATTTGTTAGTGTAGGTAGGATTGTGTGTCTAAAAATCTTAATTTTACATCATTCCTTCTTCATGTTTATTTTTTTACATAATTAAATAACCATTGTTATGGAATTTAGTTAAAATTTTGATATGTGACTATATCACATGGGTGGCCATTAGCACCCTACTTAGTTACTATTAACAATTTTTTTAAATTGATATAGGTAATAGGTTTGCAAACACCAAGAATTGTTGGAATTATCATACACTCTTTGTATGAGCACATGTCCCCAAGTTAGATCCATATGTTATCCACCAAAGTGGGTAACCTCAAAAAGGAAAAACTTATTCCATTATGATTAACTTGCTCACCAATGAACCTAAAATGATCTACAAATAAATAGCCTAAAAGGGCCTCTATCCATGCTCCAATCAGTGATTTATGACATCTAGATTACTTATTAGATAAATGTGAATCATCCATTATAAGGTACATTAATCATCTTTCAATCAAGTTCTTTCAAAAGAGGAAACTTTTCTTCCATTATGATCATATTGCTAGTGAATGGCCCTATGATGATATACAAATAGCTAGCCTCAAAGGACCTCTAACCATGCTCCAATTAGTGGCTTATGACATCTAGCTTACTTATTAGATAAATGTGAATCATGTATTGTAAGGTGCATTACCCATTTTTTAATTAAGTTATTTCATATAATTTTTAAGGACATTTTAAATGAGTCATCAGTTGAATTGGATGAAGATTGCTTTTGGTTGTACTCTTGTTCCTACGCTTCACCTTTGTTGTTATCCCCTACCCAAATTCCAATGTGACCTTCCTTGGGGTATTTTTTATACTATCCATGGGGGGCACAAATAAAAGGCATTGATTGATGTTGTGTGTCCATGGTAATCCATATATCTCTTATATTTTTTGAGAAATCGATTTGCTTGCATATGACGAAAGATTTCTCTTTCATGATAATTTCTTATGAATTTAATTGGCTTCTTATTAGACTTATTATGTTTTTCTTCATCAAACAATTACCAAAATGTACATTAATATCACAAATAAATAACAAAACACAAGATGTAGGCTCCATGCCAGGGAAAAACCCCACAAAGGGAAAAACCCAACCAATAATTTTCTTATAGAATCATATCAAAGTGAGATATCAAGACCCAAGACCAAGAAAATAACCTCCATAAGATCCCCAATTCAGCTCTCCAATCACTATCACAAACCTACTGTTTAGATTCCTTGTCTCACATAGAAATTTGTCCTCCCTATAGCTCGGATTTCATAGACCTCATGATGCTTCTCTAGCTCGCATAACATAGTTATTACATTCCTTCTATGGGACACATTATTGTCATTTTTTAACTCGCATATCATCACAGAAGTAATCCCTCTTTAGCTCATCAATTTTCACAGGAATAGCCTTTGTAACTTGCACATATTTTACAGACTTCAAATATCTAAAGATTTACATTATTTCATCCACAGGAATTAATATATTTTCCTAGATTATATTAAAGAGAAAAATTTCATGTTCTTCTCCAAAGAAACTCGTAAATTCTTCCTCAAAGACTCAGATATTTCACCTCAGAACAACCACGAACTTGCTTCTATTTTGGTGGAGGATTCACACCAATATATAGTTGTTTTTCAATGTGAAGGGTCACATCCTTCATGAAATAAAGGCTCGCCATGCCACTAACCACTTGCGCCTACTGATTTATGGGTCAACCTAAGAATTTTTTCTCCCTTATGCACTTAATATGCCCTTTGAAAAAGACTCCCACATCTAAGCATCGAAACTTGTTTACAAACACTAAGATAGAAATATATTTGAAGATTATGTTTATGTTAAGAACATCGATGCCTTTTGCACTAGATATGGCTCACCATGATACTCTTATGGTTATTTTACCAATGATAATGATATCATTTGATTTTGAGAGTATGTTTTATATATCTTGTACCAACTACAACTGCCATCCCTCAATGACTTTATTAAGATTTCTCCTGCACTTAAAAAAGAATGTCTAACCCAGTTGATGACCCTTCAAAGCAACATAGACATGAAATTTACCACTTTAGAATGATCATTGACCTTGATATGTATCCAACACTAATGATGAATTTATCTTATACCTCTAGAGCCTAAACACAGTGCATTGGAGCTAACTGATTGCACACTGATCCAAAATCTTTTTCTTGAGATGTGTTAAGGAATTAAATGTAAAAATTGAAGCTTAAACAAGAAACTTTAAAGGTAGAAACATAAGAAGAGAGAATCAATTAGAATCATGCAAGAAGACACAAAATTGATATCGAAGTTCGTCGAGGAGGGAATACGTCTCTGGGCCCTACTCAATTAGTGGGGAGGCCCTCTTTCACTAAGTGGATTTGATCCCCCACGGAAAGTACAAGAATTAAATGCAAAATTACCCCCTTATAGCTCCATATTGAAAGTGCCCAAAAATTGGAGACCTCTGATGAATAAATGGATAGCACCGTTGGATTTGTGGTGCTGAGAGGTGTAGAATCCATATAAAAAATTTCTTGATTCTGACGCTGGACAAATCTGGCCCCTTTGGAAATGGGCTCAGTTCATGGTTTCGCCTGCCTCTATTCCACAGTCATGGTTCCACCTGCAATTAATTAAAATTACTGCCTCGAAAACTGTGTTGCTCCTCTCTGCCTTTGCCTGGGCGCACTTCTGAATCGAAGGTTTAAGTAACTTTCATGGGGCGGACATTCCCATGTGAGACGTTGGGCGCGTTGGAAATTTAGGAAATTAATTAGGGGAGGTCAGGGGATCAAATCCCACCTCCCCTACGGAATTTGTATTTTTTTGTTTAACACCGAAATGAGGTGTGGTGGGGCGGCGGTCCGCCGAACCGGTGGCCTGCTCCCCAAATCTCCGCACTACCGCAAATATGTGTGGTGGTAGTTAATAGTGTGTGATGGTTGGGGTGGCAGGGTTAACCATCGACCACCTCACCATATAATATATGTGGTTTGTTAAATGCAATGGCGACTCTGTGGTTTATGCCGGCGCCGGTGGACCGTCCGGCGGGTCTACCGGGTGGGTTCGATTCCCACCTCCATCCATCTAATTTATAACATATATTTATGTTACGTTTGCATACCGTGAAAATTAACCGGGGGTGGCGGGCTTGGTGTTCTGCCACCCCAAAATTTTAATATTTTTTTATTTTTTTAAACTAATTGTACATTTTTGAAAATTTAAATTTTTGGTCGTAGGAGTCATTTTAAAGAGGCCACAAATTTTCCCAAAATCTGGCCAGAGCTGGCCAGAATCCAGTGGTCGGAAAAGGTCGAAATTGCACCTTCCTTAAGCCTGCCAAGTCACCAATCAACCCTCAACTTTTAAACTCCTAACTCCTTCATACGGACTCGGAATTGAGTGTTGTTTGCATCGTTGGAATCATAAAGACGAGATCTTCGACTTGACACTACGTTTTCCATATTTCTGACACTTTGATTTTTGATCCTTTGTACTTAAGCCACTTGTACTTGGACCTGTTTGATCCACCTGGATCATTCCTCCCCACTGAAGAGATTTTGGACCCCCAAAAGCATTAACACACTCAAAACCACACTTTCAATATCATGCACACAAAACTGGTACATCATTTGCAATCATGCACACCACACATGACTCAAAAACCCCTCCTTGCCAAGAGTTTATAGCACACATTCATTGGCCAAGGATTACATAAAACAATCAATACCTCAACTAATCATAAGGAAAGTCAAAAACATCATCATTGTGTTTCAGAGTGATGGGAAACACACCATAACATTTACATTTACTTGCAACATATGATTTACAATGGTGGCCATAACAAGCTACTACCTCTGAAAAAACCAACTTTATAAAGCAGACCACCATGAATGTGGTGGATTCATTTTTTGAACATGTTCACCTTTTGGCTCCTCTATTGATGCTTCCGGAGCATGGATCATCAAACACAAGTCTTGTTGGTGTCCTACTTCGTTGCAAAGACTACGATGATTATTTTTCCTCCAAAATTTTTGAGTCGCCTTGGGGCGCTTTCCCCTGGTGTTCCTCTGATAAGTGTTCAAGGAGACCTCACTATCATTGGACTGTGAGGAAGGTATTTCATTGTCTGTCGTTGGCTGGTCACTAGCTGTATTGGCACTTTCTCCCATTTCCTTTCTAGTGTATCCGAGTCCTCCACAACGCGGCAATCCTCGACTTTGATGGGTTTCACGATGCCTTGTCCATTGATGTCGAGGCCCTTTCCCTAATACCCCATATGGTTTAGCAGTTTGGATCTAATCCCTGTATTATGTTTTTCAAAAGCAACAAATTCATCATCATGAAAAGTACATGAAATTGAAGGGTTTATTTTTACCTCGAGTTGGTTATGTCATAACTTTTCCAAGGCCTCATCCTTAGCTTGTAACTGGTGTAGTAACCTTTGTTTTTCTTCCTTTTCTTCCTGTAGGAGCTTTCTTAGCTCAGTATTCTCTACTTGGATGGTTTGGTTAATCTCTTCAAGTTCTTGGAACTCTACTGCAGTAAGTGTCCTTTTCATCTTTAGTACAATATCTATTGACATTTTTGTTTCATCGCCCGAATTGATACCCAAGTCTATGGGTCCTTCTGTTGCAATCCCAAAGGCTGCAAGCTTCATTTCACGCCGGAATTGGACCCCGGGTCAATTGGTCTACCTCATGCAAATCTTGCAACTGTGACCTTTTCATCTTCCTTGGATTCAGAATCTTGGTTTTGGTGTATGCTGGTGGCAGTCTTCTTCTTCCCCTTTTTGTCATTTCTCTCAGGTCTCAACTCAGGACACAGCTTCCTGTAATTTTCTTCGTCGTGTCCGTATTTCTCACAATGTGTGCAAGAGAGATTTTCTCCCCTTCTTTTGGTTGCTATAGTCCTTTTTGGATGGTCAATTTTTTCATGCTTTCCCCTGCTTTCTATGTGCATGGCCTTCACACTGGCATCATCGATGGTAGGAGGCTCAAACAACAATAATGAATGTCTTAAGAAATTATGTAAAGAACCAATATACTTGGTTACAATCTCTAGTGAATCTAATGGAATGCCCAAATTTGATGCTTGTTTTCTAAATTCTTCAGTGAAGTCTTGTACATTTTGACCTCTACTTTGCCTTAGGTATTTCCATTCCATTAACGCCTTTTTCTTATAACCCAAAGGGTAAAATTGGTTTCTCAATGCAAAAACAAAATTTGACCATGAGGAGAGAAGGTTACCCACATTTTGGTTGCCTTGCAATTTTCTCTCCCACTAGATAAGAGCGGTGTCATTCAGCCGAAGAGAGGCCAACTGGACCTTTGCCTCGTCCTCCTCGATCCACTAAATCCTACAGTAGACTTCAATCTACCTAACCCAGTTGTTAAGCTTTTCTTCATTACTTTTTCCATGATACATGGCAAGATCAAATTTGACATCTAATTTAAAGAAGGGTTTCTTAGATGCATTTCTTGAATTCCTATAATGATGGTGAGAAGAGGAGGAAGAAATTTCACTCGTGGGAAGAGAAGGAGGTGGATCTCCTCCATTATCCACATACCCTGAACCTTTTCCTTATGAAGCATTCTCTCTTGATTTCTCTAGTCTCTCAAGTCTAGAGAACAACTTCTCGACCCGATATTCCATGGTGTATGTTGTTATGATAGCCCTCACCTTATAGGCTCAGCAGAAAAAACTCAAGGTAAATGAAGAAAAATCATTAGAAGTGTAAGCGGGCCAAGTAAATATAATGGAAGTATGCAGGCCCTCCCCTCATAGAAAGAGTGCGGACAAAGGAGCTGATGATGCTTTACAGCTAAGCAAAGGCAGGGTCGCGGGGCCGCGAGCCATACATGGGACAGTCCAAGTAACATCACCACATGGAGGGATTCCGGGGGTACCAAGGACATTATAAGGGGGACAAAGCTATACCCCCCGGAATGCATGATGTCACAAGTTGGCGGAGCGAGTTTTAACCGTTTCGTGGGGTGGTGGGGCATCGCAAGAGGACTTCACAGGCCCCCGCTGAAACCATTCAGTGGACTCCTCGAGACTAACAGGTGGCATGAGTAAAGGAAAAGGTAAGGTAAGTCAGGAAATTCGGTACACAACCAGTACCAGTATTAGCCTGGCACGTGGCTCACACCTACCTGGCTCCTAGTAGCCAACAGCCTAATGCCACGCGCCCCATTGTCAACGTCCTTGTGACGTCATCCCTTCAAGTTGGCACACAAGCCTCGTTTTCCATAAATCTATGGCCTGTTTAACCCTGTCTTACACCCATTCTTGGTAAAATACTTTTTTTTACAAACTCATCGTGCAGTTAAGCTTGAACTCCAGCACCAGTTCACTTTCAACCCCCGCATCGCTTTCCCTCTTGGGTATTCCTCACTGGTTACAGGTATTTAGTTGTTCCCACATCTTATAGTTTTCCTTACGCTTTACTCTTCAAGATGGTCATGGGGAGAGCCAAGCCTAGAAATCCTGAACCTGAAACCCTGCAAGCCCACAAGGTCAGGGCAGCCCCTGGACTTGAACCTTTCATTGACACACAAGCTCGTATCTGCGACCCTTAGTACCCTTTCAGTGCCTCTCGCATCAGACCCGACCTGTTATAAAGCCATGTGAAGGGCCAATACCGATTCAGAATCGTTCATTCATGCCTATATTACCTAATTACTCCGCCCACCTTTCCAATCACCGATTTCATATGTTGGCTCAGAGATGCCTATGATGAGTGCAGGGATGTATTTCTTTCGGCTCAGGGAAATAAGTTTTTCCGTATATCTCCTGAGCTCATTAAAGAAGCCCTCCACTTCCCTCACAGCCAAAATTATGTCGAGTTCACAGAGTCATCCATGTCCCGTCAGTTTTCCAAATTACCCTGGAAACAGCAGAGTGAATTCCTCTCTTTCATTTCAGACTCTCGTCTCACGGCTATCCCCTCTTCAGATATGGTGCCCTTGACCACATTCAGAGACAACCTCTAGCTTTTTCTCACTTTCATCTCAGGGTTGCTAGGTCTCAGGGAGGTTGAGAGGGTTTCAAAAGAATGCATAGCCCTCCTTTGGCTCATGTCCCAACCGGGTGTTGTTTTGGACATCCTCACTTTCTTGGCTTCAGCCATTCAAACCCACTTTAAAGAACTACCCTCTTCGGGGGCTTTCTGGTTCTTCTCACTAGTGTTTTACCTCTTCCTGTTTGAGCACACTGACAATTTCAAAGATTTATGCCTTGAAAAACTTTCAAGAACGAACGGACAACCAAGAACTGTCTTTGAGTGAAATGTCTCAGTACGTCAGCAGCCTAACGGGAGGGGTTATTCAAGGTTTTTGAATGATTTCATGATCATTGCCTACACCATACTTCATGATAGCCCTCTGCCCAAGATTTTTCCCGAGCAGAAGGATTAGCTACAGTTCGATGATGAGTTGAGCACAGGAGACTGGTACCTGTTTGACGACTACATTGAGATCAGAGTCTATGGTGCATATGTACCCCCCTACCGCCTGTCATTGTTCCCTGTTATGTGGGTTTTCTCCCTTGAATACATATGTCAAACCCTGAAAGAAGACCAGTTCCACTTCGTCCCTACGAAGAAAGGCTACATTCTCAAGCTCCCTACCACTATCGGCCCTTTCACCGTAAACTCAAGACACGCCCTCTCCATAGTGGAGATGTTGCTTCAGGGGATGGATCTATTACAGGGGAAATCTTGACCCTATGACCTGAAAGGAATCATTTCCAATGGGACTAGGCCCTTCATTGAATGGAGAGCTAACCTTGATACATGGCCTTTGGCTTCGCAGATGGAAGTCGAATCTTCAGCTGTAGAAGGAAGGGGAAACATTGCTTCAGCGGGTATGGAGAAAAGAGGGTAGGCCGATGAGACCGATGTTTCAAAGGAACAAGAAGGCATGGATACAGGGGAGGGATCCCATCTCTCCAAGAAGCAGAGAACTGATGAGGTGGAGATTATCTGGGAAAATCTTCCGCAAGAGAAATTGATCTGGTACGGGGAGCCTAAAAAGGGCAAGGTTGGTTTCACGGTAAATTACAATGGTGCTTCTTCTTCAGAACTCTCCGGGATATCACAGGCCATTTCAATCAATAGAGCCAAAGTAAGGGAAGAAATTGGAAATAGAAACCAGACAGTAAGGGAGAAACTCTGAGCAGAATTGTCTGGGTTTGTGGATAAATATCATACTCGCCTCACCTCAGAGCTGGATATGGACAAAGAAAAATTGATAATAGCTATAATAGAGGCAGTGCTAGAACCTACAGCTGATGGAGTTAGTTACCGAACTTTGAAGGTTGCTGTGAATCTGGAAAAGGTCCCTTTGACTGACAAGCTCGGCCTCCACTAATGCATCGGGGATATGTTAAGAGACGAAGTAGTAAAGCTTTTGCTTGCACTAAGGAATTTGGAAGACAAGTACAAAGAGGTGTTGGAGAACCAGAAGAAAGAGAGGGCTAGTGCCAGAGGCATCAGAAACAACCTGCAAAATCTCAGGAGAATAGTGAGGGAAAAAGGAAGCGACAAAGACGGAATCTGGAAGCAGATCATCCTGGATCTAAACGTTGAAAACTCAGAGTTGAGGAAGAGACTACACATCCCCCGTGGGCAATATATACAAACATAGGATTTAGCCCAGGAAGAAAGAGAGAAATCAGCTCTCGCTAATTCTTTGGCCCGGGAAAGGGATGAGAATGCAAAGACGGCCACAGAAATGGTTGCTCTCAGATATAAAGTGGATGAATTACAGGAGAAATTGGACACACACATTTGCATGACCCCAACCTCCAATATGCCTGGTACCACTCCCACGCAGCTAACCAAGGCTCTGTCGGACTTACAAGTCTCAGAAAAGCAAGCCCACACAACACAGCAGAAAATACAGGAGTTGGAAGCTAAGCTGGAAGAAAACGACAAGGTGGTAGCGGCCCTACAAGAAGAGGTGGAAGGAGCGAAAAGGGAGAAGCTGCAACAGGAAAAGGTCATCAAGGAACTAAACAATCAGATGAAAGGAAACACAACCCTCCTAGAAGCTAGGTGCCTCATTTGGATCGACATTATATCGGAGGTAAAGAAACGTTGGAAATATATTACGTTAATGGATGATAAAAATATTGCGGTCCGATTGTTCAAAGGGAAGTTGTAGGAAGGTCAAGCAGAAGCCGAGGCAAAGGTGGCCATGGCCAAAAGGTATATCACTTACCTAAATAGAGTAGACTCTGAAGAGTTAGCTATCCAAGGGATTAAAGACCGTTTCAAGGGAGTGATGGAAATCAGAAGGGTAATCGAGAAGGAGACCGCGCGTGCAAACCCATTGAGTGGTTTAGAACAGGTCGCCAAGGGAGTGGAGCAGTTTGATCAAGAATGGAATGAGTTGTTGAAAGCAGGCCTCCCATCATCCTGGGAACCTGTAACGGCTTCGTTTTTAGGTCTAACAGATTATGAAGATAATTTGACAGCCGTTATGAAACAGACTGATCTCCCTTATGAGAAAACTACTCACCTGAAAGCTGAAACAATAATTGTTGCCGTGGGCAAGGAGATTTCCCTTCTCTATCAAATCAAGCAGTGCTTGGCCGTCCATGTGGATTACTTGAAATTGACTGATATATAGGCCTTAGTGGAGATTTTTACCACTATGCCCCCACCAGGGGTTACCATATGTCAGAAATGCAGCGAGTATGTCAACATACCAGTCACCACACCGTGCCACCAGTCCCTGCCTCCTCAGAGACACAAAGTTGGCTCATCTGCATCATCGGCGCTTCCAAATCAACCAGCAGCAACCATGCCTCGTCATTCCAAAAAATGATACTCATGATCAGGCCCAAGTGGCCTTTTTACTTTTTATTTCTTTTACTTTGTAATATCGGGTGAAATCTCCATTTTACCCTATGCATTTTATTTTTTGTTTAGTTGTTTTGTTTTCAGTTGGTGCCTTCATTAAGGCCACTATGCAGATGATGAGAGGCATTTTTCATCATCATCAATTTTGATTTTTGATAGAGACTAACAACAGAAAATATATTTCTGTGTACGAATATTGGTCTCAAAATATCTTTTGCAACACTCAGCTAAAGGATATAAAAGAAAGAACCTGAATCTGAAAGAGGGTTCCAGATTTTCCAGAACAGAGACTATTAGTCATGAACATTCCATTTTGTAAATTTTAAGGCATTCTCATAATATACGTTGAAGGATCCCATTGGGAAATTAAAGTGGAATTTTTTTTTGTGAGATGGATTCCTTGTGAGATAAGTCATAGTTTTTATTCCCTCTATTATACTCTAATACAAATGTTTTGGGCATTTCAATCACTCTCTTTATATTACAAGCTGTCAGAATGCGATTTTTGATTAACTAGATGTGAATTTATCTGTGAAAAGGTACTCATATCTATTGGTCTATTGCGCTTTAAATATGGCTCGAAGCTTGATATTATGTTCATATGTTATATCTCATTTAATACCTTTATTTTGATATTAGCTTGGGTAGATTATTATGTGACAATAGGCTTACCTGTCGTTAATATTCTCTTCATTTGCTGTCTTCGTTTCCACACTCCTTATTTTGATAATTATGCACTGGATTTCATGTTTGGCCCTCCTCACAGCATTTTAAATCCAAGTTCACCTTTTGATATGTGCTTATAGACCCTTATTGTTATACTATTGGGCATTATTGTTAGTTGCTCTCTGTTCTTGATGTCTTGGTCGCGTCTTATGAAATTTTAAAACCATTTCTAAACAAGAGGTCTTGTATTCCCGACCATAGAAAGTTTTTCTGAATCCTCTTGGTTTAAAATGTCCTAGGAACTGGTCCTTCACAACTCAGGGTTGTCTCTAGGATTTACAACAGTGTAGAAGGTCTTGCGCAAGTTTAACTCCTCCTCAGTTCGAACATCATCATCCATGTTTCTTTTTTGATGTGCACGTCCCGCTTCGGGATCAAAAGACTTTAGTGTCCCTTCGCCTCTTCATAACCTATTTCTAGTTAGCATACAAACATTCAATTCACATATAAAAACACCTGCACTGATACCAGTTGATCCAAAATATTTTGCTTGAGATGTGTTAAGGAATTACATGTAAAAATTTTAGCTTAAACAAGAAACTGTTGTGAAACCAGCTCCAAAAAGAGAAGAAAAGAGATATCAATGCCTTATAAATAAGCCACTTTAAGGGAAAAACCTCTAATACATTACATGAATGAAAAATTCTTGGATGATTCAAATTACAAAACCTCATTTCTATATATAGGAGTCCATGGGGCCACAATGTAATCCTAGCTGACCTAACAGTAATAATTTAAGGGCACAATAATAACAATATGGGGGTTACAAGGGTACAATAATAACAATAATGGGGTTACACTAACAACAATAAGGGACTATACTAGTAATATAGGGACCTAACATGCCCCTCTCCTTCAAAAAAGTGTTTTTCTCAATGCTTGAATAGCTCTGGGTGCTTCTGTATAAAATTCTCATCCTCCCATGTAGAATCTTTAGTGGGTAAGTTCTTCCACTTGATGAGATACTCTAAAATTGATCGATTCCGTAGCTGTCAAGTTCTTGTTTCCATGACCGCTTCAGGTTCCAATATGATTTTTCCTTCCTCATCAAGTTCTGGCAATATTGTTTGAACTGGAAGATTTTCACCTATAACCTTCTTTAAGCATGAAACATGGAAAATTGGATGCACTCGTGAAGAAGCAGGAAGCTCCAATTTGTATGCCATAGTACCAATATTTTACAACACCTTGTAAGGACCATAGTACTTTGGTGATAATTTATTATCCTTCTTAGCTTGCTTGAGGGACATTTGTTTGTATGGTTGTAGCCGTAAAAATACCCAATCTCCTACATCAAAACTTCTCTCACTGCGATGTTGATCCGCCTATTGTTTCATTCGATTTTGTGCCAAATTCAGGTTATCCTTTAAGAGTTGGAGAACTTCTTGTTGATGCTCGATGTGATCTTCCACTGCTTGAACCTTCGAATTTTCTCTTAAAGATGATGTGATGGATGGTGGATGATATCCACAAAGTGCCATAAATGGGGTCATTTTTGCTGCAGTATGGAAGGAAGTGTTATACCACCATTCAGCGAGAGGTAACCACTTGACCCATTGTGTTTTTTTATCAGATACAAAACAACGAAGATATCCTTCCAAACATTTATTTACTATCTCATTTTGACCATCGGATTGAGGATGATAAGATGATCTATGAGCTAATTGAGTACCCAAACAAGAAAACAACTCCGTCCAAAAATTTCCAGTAAAAATGGGATCTCTGTCGCTCACAATAACCCTTGGGTTTCCATGTAGCTTTTGAATTCTGTCCATAAATGTAGTAGCAACTGTACTTGCTTTAAATGGATGAGATAATGCACAAAAGTGTGCATACTTGGTAAGTCTATCAACTACCACCATGATGACACTCTTTCCTTCGTACTTAGGTAAACCTGTGATAAAATCCATTGAAATCTCCTCCCAACGTTGACATGGAATGGATAAAGGTTGTAGAAGACCCGGGGTCTTAATTGTCTCAACTTTATTCTGTTGGCAAACCAAACATTCCACCACAAACTTTTGAATATTAGATTTAAGGCCATCCCAAAAAAAATATTTCTTCACCTTGTGGTAAGTTTTTAAAAATCCTGTGTCCTCCTAAAGGAGAAGTGTGCAATTCCAAAAGAATATTTTGTTTTAGTTGGGAATTCTTACAAATACATAAGCGATCCTTGTACCATAAGGAATCATTTTTCAAACTAAATGTATCAGATGTACTAGGATCTTGTTGCAACTTTTGAATGAGTGTCCTCACTTCTTCGTCCTTCTTCCATTCATCTCTTGCTTCGGTTATCCAATCTAGTTGGATAATAGAAATGGCACAAAGCAATGCTTCCACCTCTTCATTTTTTCTTGAGAGTGCATCTGCAACAACATTTAGCTTCTCTTTTTTGTATATTATTTAAAAGTCATAACCCAACATCTTTGTGACCCATTTTTGCTGCTCTTCTGAAGATAGTCTTTGTTCCAAAAAGTGTTTAACACTATCATGATCATTTTTTACCTTGAAGTGTCTTCCCATTAGGTAAGTTATCCATTTCTTTAGTGCATGTAGTATTGCTAACATTTCCTTCTCATAAATAGGTTTCTATAAATACTTTCCTTTGATTGGATGACTTTAAAAAGCAATGGTCTTCCTTCTTGCATTAAAACAGCACCAATTCCATTTCCTAAGGCATCACATTCCACAATAAAGGTTTTTGTGAAGTCTGGCGTAGCTAAGACTGGTGCTAGGCAAATTGCCTCTTTAAGATGTTCAAAGGCCTTAGTTGCTTTAGGAGTCCATGAAAATGTATCTTTCTTCAATAATGTTGTTAGAGGTGTTACTATTCTCCCATAATTCTTAATAAAATTTCGATAATACCCTGTTAACCCGAGAAATCCTCGCAACTGCTTTATGGTTGTGGGGACTTTCCATTCATTAATGGCTTTAATTTTGTTAGGGTCTACCTTAACACCCTCGTGAGATACAATATGACCCAGATATTCCACCTCTTGTACTCCAAAGAAACATTTGGATGTTTTTGCATATAATTGTTTCTCCTTCAATATTTTGAGCACCCTATCAACATGTTGAACATGATCCTTCCAAGACCTATTGTAGATTATTATATCATCAAAAAATACTAGCAAAAATTTTCTAAGGAGGGGTTTGAAAATTGAATTCATCAACCCTTGAAATGTATAAGGTGCATTGGTAAGGCCAAAAGGCATGACCAAAAATTCATAATGACCCTCATGAGTTTGAAATGTTGTTTTCGGAATATCTTCAGTCTTCATTCTAATTTGATGATACCCTAAACGAAGATCCAATTTGGTAAAATAAATTTCTTCATGTAATTCATCCAATAATTCATCAATCACAGGAATGGGAAATTTATCTTTAATGGTGAGCTTATTGAGCTTCCTATAATCCGGACACATGCACCATGATCCATCCTTCTTGTGTACCAATACTACAAGAGCAGAGAAAGAACTTTGACTAGGTTGAATTATACCCGCCTCTAACATTTCTGCAATCATACGTTCAATTTCGCTCTTTTGGACATCAGGATATCTATAAGGCCTGATGTTTGGAGGAAAACTTCCTGGAATCAAATGAATAGCATGATCATGATCACGAGTAGGTGGGAGTCCTTTTGGAGTTTCAAAAACCTTGGAATCATTGTCCAAGACTTTTTGGAGATCTGCAGAAATAGATGATTTTGATGTTGGAACTTCTAGTGAGCATAATTGTGCAATTATGCCTCATTGTTCTTTATTTAGAAGCTTTGTCATGACATTAGAGCTTATTATCTTTCCTGGATTCCCTACAATACCCCGTAATTTGACTTCCTTTCCTTCTGAAAAAAAAAAAAAAAACAAGAAAAGTTCTTGAAAATTAAAAGCTACCGTCCCCAAAGATTGTAACCATTGTACTCCTAGTACAACATCAGCACCTCCCATAGGAATGGAAAGCATTGGACTATTCAATACATATTCCCCCATGGTTAGCTTGATATTATGGCATTTTCCAAAGAAATTTATAGCTCCTCCATTTGCGACCATCACTTGACATTCTAGTGCTGGGTATAGGAAACAATTCAATTCCTTGGCTACCTTACAATGAATAAAATTATGGGTACTACCTGAATCAATCAACAATATTACCTTTTTCTTCTTGATATGTCCTTCTATCTTGAGAGTTTGAGGAGTGATAATTCCTGCCAATGCATTACACGATATGGTCGGACTCATTTCTTCCTCTTCTTGGGTTGATTCCTAGTGTATATCCTCTTCTTGTTCATTTTCTTCTTCCTCTTCACAATATATGTAAAATAATTTCTTCTCATCACACTTATGACCTTTAGTGTATTTGCTATCACAACTGTAGCAAAGCCCTTTTGATCTTTTTTCTTCCAATTTTTGTGGTGTCAACCTTGTACGTTGTGGAAATCTAGGAGTAGCAACACTTCCCTCTTTATAGAAGTGAGTCGTAGGCTTCCTTGTCACCATAATTTTACATTCAATTTTTCTTGCCAACCTGAATGCCTTCTCCAATGAATCAGGTTCCAAAACGCGAACTTCATGTTGGATGTTATCCTTTAAAGTGCCTATGAAGAGATCAATCCTGTGTTCCTCTAGAATATCGGTTACCCTTATATTCAATTTTTGGAAGTCCTCAATGTGCTCCCCCACTAAACCCTTTTGTTTGAGATTTATCAATTGGCTAAAGAAGGTGTTGCTCTTTATATCCTCATAATGTGCTATCATTTCCTCCGTAAAAATTGACCAAGTGACAATTTTTTTACGGGAGCAAAGCCATCGATACCATACAAATGTATTTTGTTCTAAATGTAAAGTTGCAATGCGTATCTTTTGTGTGTTTTGCACATTATGGAGATCAAAATATTGCTCCATCTGTAGTATCCATGTTACAGGATCCTTTCCATCAAACTTCCTCATATCCATTTTTGGAATATGGTGGTTCTTCCCACCAACATTAGATTTTATGAAATCACGATTAACATTTATTTTGTTCTCATCATGAGTTTCCTCTACTATCTTTTCACCATTAGGAAACATTTCTTGTATCAACTTTATCAAACCTTACATGTCTACTTTTAGATCATTATTCATTTTTTCCATTTTCTCATCGATCTTAGCTTCCATGTCATCCATCTTAGATTCCATGCCAGCTTCCATGCCATCTATCTTAGATTCCATGCCATTCTTCAAACCATCCATCTTATATTCCACACCTTTCTTCAAACCATCCATCTTAGTTTCCACGCCTTTCTTCAAAACTTCCATGTCATTTTTTGTTGCTCTTTGCGAGAGCGAAATTTGTTGCACTTGCTCTTGTAATTTTGATATGTCATGTTGTCATTCTTCATCTTCATGAGTCATAGTAGAGCTTTCTAAAGGCTTAATGGGTGTTGAATTATTTTTAGGGGCCATTTTAGAATCCAATACTGATATCTATTCTGCAATATGCCCTTGGAATCAATTCAACTTGATTCTTCAAACAAGACTTATGCAATTCGGAAAAATAATAATAATAATAATAAAATAAAATAAAAAATACACACCTTTTACTTGATTTTGAAGAGCTCGATATTGAAATTGAATTATCTCTATAATTATGGATCCTCAATTTCTGAAATTCAGCCCTGTAATAGCCCTCTGAAGCTTCTTTCAAATTCCATAGGTCTGATCTGATTTTGATTCTTCAAGGCAAAGTTATGTCCAATCTCCCACAATGACCCAATTTTGGACTGGTTCAGTAGAGTGAACTTGTACGACTTGCCACGTGTCATTGTTTCCTCCTTTGGCTCATAAATTGATAGACCGAAAACTACAGTCCGTGTGATTGTGGCCACTTTTTTCATCATTCCAATCTGATGCTCAGAGAGAGAGCTATGAAGGTTTTCCCACAATCACCTCTTTGAGATTAAATTCAGAAGCCTCAAAAAGCCCTAACTTCCACAGATCATATCTCCGAAAATATTGCGAACCAATATCTAAAATTTTGCGATGATGTTCCTCAGGATTGCGACTTCGCACTCTAAAAATTTCAGCTTCTGAACCTTCGTGGAAAACAATTTATTACGAAAATACCACGATGACCTGTTTAGGTTAAATTCAGGAGCCTGCAAAATGACCTAACTTGCACAGATCATATCTCCGAAAATATTATGAGCCAAGCTCTGAAATTTTTCGAAGATGTTCCTCAGGATTGTGGCTTCACACTTTAAAAATTTCAGATTCTGAACCTTCATAGAAAAAATTTATATCAAAAATTCCATGATGACCTGTTTGGAGCAGCGAAACCCTAGAATCTCAAACCTTTGATACCAAATGTTGTGAAACCAGCTCCAAAAAGAGAAGAAAAGAGATATCAATGCCTTAGAAATAAGCCACTTCAAGGGGGAAACTTCCAATACATTACATGAATGAACTATTCTTGGATGATTCAAATTAAAAAACCTCCTTTCTATATATAGGAGTCCATGGGGCCACAATGTAATCCTAGTGGGGCCACAATGTAATCCTAGCCAACCTAATAGTAATAATTTAAGGGCACAATAATAACAATATGGGGGTTACAAGGGTACAATAATAACAATAAGGGGGTTACACTAACAACAATAAGGGACTATACTAGTAATATAGATACCTAACATAAACTTTAAAGATAGAAACATAAGAAGAGAGAAGCAATTATAATCAAGCAAGAAGACACAGAATTGATATCAGAGTTCGTCCTGGAGGAACTACATCTTTAGGTCCTGCTCAATTAGTGGGGAGGCCCTCTTTCATTAAGTGGCAGAAAAAATGAAAGTACAAGAATTAAATGCAAAATTACACCTTATACCTCCATAGTTGTAAGTGCCCGAAAATTGGATACCTCTGATGAAGAAATGGATAGCACCGTTGGATTTGTGGCACCGAGAGGTGCAAAATCCATATAAAATTTTCCTGATTCTAATGCCAGACAAATCTGGCCCCTTTGGAAATGGGCTCAGTTCATGGTTCCGCCTACCTCTGCTCCACACACATGGTTCCACCTGCAATTAATTAAAATTAATGCCTCGAAAATCGTGTTGCTCCGCTCTTCCTTGGCCTGGGTGCACTTCTGAATCGAAGGTTTAAATAAATTTTGTGGGGTGGACATTCCCATGTGAGACGTTGGGCACCTTATAAAATTTAGTAAATTAATTAGGGGAGGTTGTGGGATCAAATCCCGCCTCCCCCATGGAATCCTAATTTTTTTGGTTTAACACCAAAATGAGATGTCGTGGGGCGGCGAGTCCACCGAACTAGTGGATCGCTCCCCAAATCTTTGTATTGTCACATATATGTGTGGTGGTAGTTAATAGTGTGTGATGGTTGGGGTGGTGGGGTTGACTGCTGACCACCCCACTATATAATATATTTGGTTTGTTAAATGCGGTGACGGCTCCGTGGTTTACGTCAACACCGGTGGACTGGCCCGAAGGTCCGCTAGGTGGGTTCGATTCCTACTACTATCCCATCTAATTTATAACATATATTTATGTTATGTATGCATACCGTGAACATTGACTGGGGGCAGCGGGGTTGGTGGCCCGCCACCCCAAAATTTTAATATTTTTTTGTTTTTTTTAACTAATTGGACATTTGTGAAAATTCAAATTTTTGGCCATAGGATTCATTTTAAAGAGGCCACTAATTTTCCCTGAATCTAGTCGGAGCTGGCCAGAAAAGGTTGAAATTGCGCCTTCATTAAGACTGCCAAGTCACCAAGTCAACCCTCAACTTTGACTGCTCCTAACTCCTTCATACGGACTCGGAATTGAGTGACATATGTGTCGTTGGAATCAGAAAGATGAGATATTCGACTTGACTATGTTTTCCATATTATTGACACTTTTATTTTTTAGCCTTTGTACTTAAGCCACTTGTACTTGGACCTATTCGATCCACCTAGATCACACACGAAAATGATGGACCAGTTAGAACACAAGACATCCCAGGTTTGCATTGTGCCTTCTTGATGGATGTTGCCATGTTTCTGGACCATTTTGATGGTGATTACCACTTGATATCCCTTAGATGGTACACATTTTTTAATGATATGCCCTAGCTTTATGATGTCATTGCCATCAAGCATGTAATGATGACATGGACTTGGGGATAACACATTGATGAGGAGGGTTTTCACTGAGGATTGTGCCTTTGTTGATGACATGGACTTTGAGTGAGGTGCACTACTCTGACCCATCCACGACAAGTTTTCATGGAGATCTTCACCTCTATAGGATGAAGTTGTTGAAAAATGTGTAACTAGGTTTGGTATTCATAAATATGAAATATAATTTTTGAATCGTGTATATTTTAAAATGAAATAAAATTATTATTATTGTTTTTGAAGTGTGGGTTTCATGCAAAGTTTTTTTTATTTTAAAGGTAAAACACCCATTGAGTGCTTCTAAGCTTTTTCCTAGGGTCAATATTTCAAACGATTCATTGTCATATGAAGAAGACCCAATCGGGCACATTATAACTTGTAAAATGAATTATTTTTGTATTTAAACGAGTCAAATTACCTCCCAAGACCAATTCGGCCTCAATTAGGGCACGTTGTCAACCTTAGAAGCCTATATATAGGAGGAAACTCGACCTCCTAAAGACATCATTCATTCTCTCATGATTCAAGAAGGAAAAGAAGAATAAGGGAGGCAAATAAAGAAGGACGAAGGATAATTGTTTGGGTTGATTTTCTCTCTCTCTTTTCACACGTGCAAAGGAGGGAGGCTATGGTTTTGTTTTTTCAAGATTGAACTTGGAGAAATTTTAGAAAGAAGGTCGAAGGAAGGTTTACTAGGTCATCCTCAAGCCCTAGAAGAAGGATAAACCCAAGAGAAGATCAAAGGAGGCTCTAGAATCCATAAATATACTTACACATGTGGAGGCAGCAGCTCTTACTGGGAATGAAAATTTCATACCTACAGTATAGGTTGGAATTCTGTAGGTGGGGTTCAAAGTTGTGTTATTGGAAGATATTTGACTAGGTTTGACTTGGACAAGGGAAGCACATCATCAAGAAGGTCGAAGTTGGTATTGGAAGGGTATTGGTATTGGTCTAGAGGTCTTGGAATTCATCATTTGAAAAATATATAAGAAGATAATAGATTTGTGAGTTTTCCTCTCAAGTGGAGAGGTTTTGGCCCTAGCTTGCAGCCTATATCTTGTGTTCCTGTGTATTGTTAATATTCTTGTTTGGGTAGTTGTTTGATGATAAGAATAACATAAGAATATGAGAACAAGTTAATAAAATAAGAAAAAATAAAAATGCATCACAAGCAGTTATCAAGTTTAAGAGAAACCATCCTAACTATAGCCCTATATATTTCTCAACATGGTATCATAGCTAAGGTTGGTTAAGGGCATGATGAAGATCTCTACTTCCTTGAAGAAGTATTTAAAGAAGTGTTAATGGTAGCAATTCATCTCAATAAAGGTATCAAGGCATTTTGGAATCTCCTATTATCCATCAACAGTAGTATGACCAAGACAAATACAAAGGAGAAAGAGTTATTCTCAGCACTTATTGGAACATTTGAAGATGAGAATATTTGGATAATCGATAGTGGAGAATAAAGACATATGGAAGGTGAGCACAAGCAACTAAATACCTTATCAAGAGGAAAATATGATTAATTCGTTGAGCTTGGTGACAAGAAGAGATATCATATAAGAGGAATTGGATCAACATCATTGTTGCTATAAGAGAATGGAGGAAATATTCATCTCAACAACATCCTATTTTTTCCAAATTTCAAAAATAATATACTTTATATTTCATGTCTAGAAGATAAGGGAGAAAGAGTCACTTTTGTAGATGGAAAGTTTGTAGTATGGGATAAAAACACTAACATTGAAAGTGCAAATATGCTTGGGATTCATGAAGGAAGACTCTACAAATTGTTGACTCCTCTTTCTCAAGCTTTGGTTCACATTGAAGTAAGTCCATGTGAGATTTGGCATAGAAGATGTGGTCACCTTCACTACAAAATCTTACCAACTCTAAATTCAATGGTGAATGGAATCCCTGAACTCAAGGAGGATCATGAAGGAGTATGCAAGGTATGTGCATTGGGTAAAAATGTAAAGAGACCATTTGGAAGTAGTGTTTCAAGGTCAAAATAAATTATGGATCTCATTAATTCTGATGTTTGTGGGCCTATGTCTACAAAGTATCTTGAAGGTCATTTATATTATGTGACATTCATTGATGACGATTCAAGGAAAAATTGGGTTTATTTGTTGAAATCCAAGGATGAAGTATTCAATAAATTTCATTAAAAGCAGAAGTGGATAACCTTACATAAATGAGAATAAAGATACAAAGGTCCAAAAATGGAGGAGAATACAATTCAAAGGAAATCATAGCTTTTGGTAAGGGGGTTTTGATTAAGAGGGAATTGATAGTCCCATATAATCTCGAACAAAATATAATTGCAGAACAAAAGAATCGATCTATTGAAGAAATTGTAAGAGCCATGTTACATGATCAAGATTTGTCAATTTTTTGTGGGGTGAAGCAATAAATAATGCATTATATATTCACAATTGAAGTCCTCACAGATCACTAGACAACATGACTCCTTAAAAAGTATTCACTGGGAAGAAACCAACTGTATACCATCTCTGAATATTTGGTTGTCTTGTCTATATTCACATTCTGAAGGACAAGAGAAAGAATTTGGATCCTAGAAGCATGAAGGGAACATTTAATGGTTATAGGAAGACTTAAAATTCATATAGGATCTATGTGAAGGAAGGACATCGAATAAAAGTTAGTCGAGATGTGATATTTGATGAAAGTATTGCATTTAAATCAAAGGACCTCTCGATGGACTCTAATATTTGAAAAGGAATGTACCAAGGAGCAAGAAGACTGAAATCATGAAGATGAAAGTCCCAATCAACCCATGCAACCTGTGGTCATCCCTAAAATTAGAAAGAGACCTAATTGGTTGAAATATACTCTTCTAGATGCAGAAGGACATGGAGAAGCCAAAGGCACATTTATGGAAATTAAGAAGCCTAAAATATATTTAGGGTATGCAGCCTATATGACGAATTTAACAAAAGCAGAACCATTCACCTTTAAAGAGGCTTTCAAGCTCAAGGGTGGAAATATTCCATGAATGAAGAGTATTAATCAATAATGAAAAAAATGTTTTAGGAGATTGTACCTAGGCCTGAGGACAAATCAGTGGTAATTTCCAAGTGGCTCTACAAGATTAAACATGCATTAGATGGAATTATTGATAAATGTGAGGCAAGATTTGTGGCTAGAGGCTTCTCTCAACATGAATGCATTTATTATGAAGATACATTTGCATATACAACAAGGTATACAACTATACATTCACTGGTCTCTTTGGTAGCATTGATGGGATGGAACATCCATCAAATGGATGTCAAGACTGCATTCCTAGATGGCACTATCGATGAAGAATTATATATAGAGAAACCCTTGGGATTTGAAGTAAAATATAGAGAGACCTATGTTTGGAGGTTAAAGAAGGCATTGCATGGCCTTAAGCAAGCACTAAGGGCATGGTGCAAGGATGGATGCATACCTACAAATCTTAGGCTTCTTGAAGATTTTTGTTGATCCAAATCTCTATATTAAGGTTGTGAAGGATGAGTCTGTAATAATTATTCTATGTGTATGATCTTCTCATGAAATATATGGAAGGTTTTATTCAAGACTGCAAGAAGCAAATAGCAGCAGAATTTGATATGAAGGATCTAGGGTTGATGCATTATTATTTGTGGTTGCAAGTTTGGCAAGGACATGATGAGATTTATCTAGGTCAAGGAAAGTATGTGATTGAGATGTTGAAAAAGGTTTGACGTGATGGATTTCAAAACTATGACAACCCCCATGATCACAAATTTGAAGAGGCTAAGAAGTTTCGAATCAAGCCCGATGGATCCGATAAGGTATAGACAATTGATTGGATCACTAATGTAATTCGTAAATACTCGACCACACATTTTTTTTGCAGTAAATTTTCTCAGTCAATTCTAGGCATATACCAAGCATGATCATTGGATAGAAACCAAGCATACACTGATATATTTTCAAGGTATAATCCACTATTTCTTGAAGTATGATAAGATGAATTATGTCCACTTAATTGGATATACAGATTCCGACTAGGGAGGCAATGAGAAGGATGGGAGAAGCACTACCGGAGGATGTTTTATTTTTGGGTCCTTCATGGTCTCCTCGATGAGTGGAAAGCAAGAATTGGTTGCTTTGAGTAGTGTTGAGGCTGAATATATTTCATCATGTGAAGTAAGCAGAGAAGTTATCTAGTTGAAGAAGTTGTTTTCTGACTTGTTTGAAGGACCGATGGACCCTAAGATGATACATAGTGCCAACACCAGTTGTATAAGTTTGTACAAAGACCTAGTGTGTCAAGCCAAGAGGTAAATCCTCAAATGACAAGTGTGATTTTCCATTAAGGTTTATCATATATATATACATGGAGGGAGAGACTCTTGGGCTTCATATCCCAATTTATTTTCATATTCCAAATCACCTTATTTTTTATTTACACTATTTTGCATGGATTACCTAATCCCAAATATTAGGTATCAACATCCCCCCCCCCTTAATCTGAAGGGATGTTGATGATTCCAAGCATCATTCCAAATCTTTTGAACTTTTGTCTTCCAAGCGCTTTGTTGAAGATGTCTGCAATTTGCTCATTTCTGGAACAACGGCGTAGATGGATTTTCTTGGACTCAACATGATGTCGAATTGGATGGTATTTTGTATTGATGTTCTTTGTTTGATTATGGAACTTTGGGTTCTTGGCCAAATTTATTGAAAAATTATTGTCAATCATTAGAGGAGTTTAATGCACTTGTTTCTCCTACAAATATTCTAGAATTTTCCTAAGCCACACAATTTCCTGTATTGCTTCAATTGCTACCACATATTATGCCTCAGTTGTGGAATCTGCAGGCATTGATTGTTTTTGTGACCTCCAGGAGAAGATCCTGATCCAAGACTCATCACATAACCTAAAGTAGATAGCCCAATTTATTTATCTCCGTCGAAGTCTAATCAGAATATCCTATCAATCTAAGGTTTCCCACCTATGTATACTTAAGTCCAAAGTCTTGAGTTCCCTTCAAGTACTTTAGAACTCTTTTTGAAGCAGACCAATGTCCCTCACAAGGATTTTGCATAAACCTGGAGAGGATTACAGCAGCAAATGAATTTTTTGGTCTAGTAGTAGTTAGGCAGTTGAGACTTCCTACAAGTTTCTTAACTTTGTTGCATCCTAAAATTATTTTCCTTCAATGGATGTGAGCTTTAAGTTATGTTCCATTGGAGTAGCCAAAGGATTGCACTCACCCATGCCAAACATGTTCAACATATCTCCAATGTACTTATTTAGATATAGGAATATAAACTTCGGATGTTGAGTTACTTCAATACCAAAATAATAGTGAATAAATCCCAAGTCATACATTTCAAAACATTTTCTCAATTCCTTATTTATGGATGCAATGTAGCTATCATTGTTCCCTGTCAACAAAAGAACATCTACATGCACCACAATATATATAACTTTTTTTCCAACTTTCTTGACAAACAAAGTTGCATCATCAAGATCATAATGTTTGAAGTTGAGTTTAAGAAGATGCTCAATTAACTTCTGATACCAGGCTCGTGGTGCTTGCTTGAGGCCATACAAGGATTTTACAAGATTGTATACTTTGTGTTCTTGACCCTTCACAAAAAATCCTTCTAGTTGGGACATAAAACATTATCTTTCATATCTCCATTCAAGAAAGTGGTTTTTAGATCCATTTGATGGAAATTCCAAACATTCTGAGCTGCCAAGGAAAAGAGTGTGCGGATGGAATCCCATATTTCTATGGGGGAAAAAGTATCCTCATAGTTGACGCCTTCCTTTTATGAAAAACATTTTTCCACGAGCCTGGATTTGTGTTTCTCAAGAGAGCCATCTACTTTATACTTGTTCTTGTAGACCCACTTGCAGCATGTTATCTCTCTATAATTTATGAGGTTGTGAAAGAAACCATAAAGGTAACCATAAAACCACTTTGGATTTTAGGATCTAGCCTTCCTAAACTCAGAGAGGGATCTCTCTATCAATTTAACTTTGTTGTATTTATGATATTAGGATAGCTACAAATTCTCACTTGTTTTCTAGATTGTTTGAGATTTGCTTTAATTGATTTGGTTGATTAAATTCCTAAACTTCCATTGGGCTACCGAGTCTATAACTTAAAATGGATATGTATCAGATTTTCAACGGGTTTTCACAGGGCATGGTATCTGAAGTAACTCGATCTTTTATATTTAAATGAACTGTAATAGAAGAAATGAAATAGGTTCAATTAAGAAAAAAGATAAGTTCAAAATTCTTTAACTTAATATCAAAGGAAAACATTTAAATTATCTACAGCCAGAATCAGAGTGTGTCTTTCAAAAAAAATTGTTCATTAACTTTCTGTAAAATCATTCAGATTTAATAACACATAAGTATGGAAACATAGAAATAAACACATAAACAGTGAGATAAGCACTTCACCAAATAGTCCAACACGTGAATCTTATGAAATAGTCCTTTTATTACTGATCAACCCATCAAACGAAAAAGTACAATAGTTGCTGGAATGCAAAAATCAACCCTCAATACTACGAAATCTAAAGTATTTATACAATTATTTACAAAAGTCTTGTCATAACTGATCAAGATATATTTTAGGAAAATATAAACAAATTATATATCTTATTAAAAACTAATGGGGCAAGTTGGAATTGTTTGAAAGTTGGCCCTGTTTTGAAGGAAGTTGTTGTTCATCTGTCACTTTGATCCTTGTTGTGATGTTGATCCTTTGACTGAAGATAGAGTTACTCACTTAATCTATTAACTCACATAACTTATCCCACCTTTATTCATTCGGAATAGACAACTTATTCACCCTCCTATAGATCTTATCTACTTCAGTTTACTTGGAAAAAGTAGGCTTGATGACAAAAATGTGATTTACCTCATGCTGTATGGTTACATCATTCTCCAGTGCTTCAAGAAAGGTTTTTCCTGTTATGTTGCTCATTATACCTACAAATTTGGTGTTTTCCTTCGCCACATGTTTAAAGTTCTTGTTGTAGTCCTCCTGAGTGGTCAATTTATCATTTATCACAAATAAAATGGGCAATCCCTTTCTGTTTAGCACTTCAAACATGTTGAAAAAATTGTTAACACCAATTTCCAGCCCCTAACATTTTTCTTCCAGTTGTAGGACGAGGTTATTTTTGCTAAAAACCTTCTTGACCTCAAGTATTATTTTAGTCCTATCTTCAATTCCCACTGCCTCTAGCGCATATTTATTCTTAGAATTCTGAAACCTAATAATATTAGTGGCTTCAGTGTGCTTATCATCTAGCTTTTCTTTGATGTCTTCATTGGTTGTTGTAGCTTTTTGTATCGACTCCTTTTGTTCAAAAATTATTTGTACGGAAGGCCAAATTTCATTCATGAGTTAAGGATGTATGTCCATATGTTCTCTTTTTCTAGGGCCAAGGTCTAGCCCATGCCTGTCTATTTTCCCAATTTTTATATCCTTTCCATTAACCTTTGGGACCTTTGTGCCTTAGCCATGTGTGAGCCTCACTTTTTTTCTTCTACTCCTGTAAGGCCTTTATCTGTCCCTGCATCTTCTTGATTTATTCATTTTCTATTGGCATATATTTCATTGCTTTTGTAAGTTTTCCTACAGCATTTGTGGGCTAGGTTGGAGTTTTTGTTGATGTAGAAGTACCTCTAAGTAGTATTGTTGTGAGGGGCACTGCATCCAAAGGAACCATGGCCAACTGTGCATTTTTTTCCCTTTATTTGATTAATTTATCCATCTTTGTATCCATATTTCTGATTTGTGCATTCTGCTCCATGATCAACTTGAGCATGTCTTCTTTCTGGCTCTCTAACTCTCCTATTTCTTTTGTCTATGGGTCCTTGGTTGCTAGCATTTTTAGTTGCATTTTAAGTGCTGCAATATCAGCATTTTCTTCTTGATTAACTCTTCAGATGCTTTGACATTCTCTGGATTATACCCCATATTTATTATTAGTTCTTCTAATGATTTGATTCTAGTGTCCTTTGTCACAAATGAAATCCTTTCAATCTTCAGCTAAGATTGAACATTAGTAAGATACACTTGCAAATTTGAAGAATTCATAGAAATGTTACTCAAAGTGGAAGAAATCATTTCTCATGTTTTCATATGTATCTCCATCTGATCGATGGGATGAATGTCCTTTGTATCAAATTCAAATGAGGTCTTCTTGTAGTTAGCAGTTATTTGTGGATGTCGAATCTGAGCTTGTAAGAATGCCATTTTCATTCGTCCCTTCTTTGTATCAAATGTTGATAGAAGCCTTCCTTGAGCACTGGAAATTTATTTCCAGAATTGAGTGTAGGTGTTGCCTTTAATGATCTCATTCTTGAGCTTTATCTCTTTGTATTTGTCAAAAATATTTTTCTCTTTATCTCCATGAATTAGCCCAGATGTTTTGGCTGGATCATGATGGTCTTGTGACACTAATGATGTTGTTGGGGACCTTGTGAATTTGCTACCTGATTGTGCTGAGGAAAGTGGATCTTTGATGACTATGGTGGCTTATTGTTTTGTTTCTTCTTCCAAATCTGTTCTTGGACTCCTTTTAGCTCTCTTTCTGTATATTATTTTAAATTCCTTTGTTGAGCTCCCTGCAACTTAAGGTGATCCTTCCTCTCTTTTTCTCTTCTTTGTCCTCTCTTGAGTAGGATTCTATGAAGTAGAGGTGGACATGTGATGCTCCTACTTCCTGTAAGGTGTTCTCTTCCCATTCCAACTGATCCATGTACCTTTCAATCTCTGGCCTTTGTGTGTGAAAATAAGGAGTGGTTCTATGTTCCACCCTTAGCTTGGAGACTAGGACAAATGGGTCATAAGACCATGTGAAGCTCAAAGTGAAATCCATTTGTTTCCAGAGATTATCTTCTCCTTCACCAGTTGCTTTGTTGTTACAAATAAAGGGACCAACTAATGTCTTTATTCTGAACTGGGACTTCTTTTTGGATGAAACAAAAAGTATTTCATCAGAATTAATCATTTGTCTTATGTATTCAAGATAAAATACTCTCATTGGGAGTTATTTTTGTAGTTTTTATGGTGGCATCTCACACCCATACAGTTATTTATGTGTAGTTTTGATAGAGGTACCAATCTCATGTTTTGGCTCAGTTAGGTGAATTTTTTTCTTAATCGCATCATTGATACTTAGCTCTGCATTGTTGGTCAAAAAACTGATGACAAGATGAATTAAATACTCTATGTAATATTTTAAGGTGTACTCATATGAATCTTTCCTCACCAAAGAAGTGAATAAAATCATTGATTGTGGGTTTCCTTCTTCATCTAACTTCTGCAATGAGAATGGGAACTCGTCTCTCTGATAATATATGAACATGTAGGTAACAATGGAGGCATACTTGAACATTCCTTCAGTTGGTAACTTTAGGAATTTTTCATGTATGATGTCAGAAATTAATTGACTAAAATTAAACACAACAAAGGGTTTATTATCAATAGATAAAATTGACAGAAAACCTAGGATAGGCTCATCTACCCATTCATCGGAATAATATCCTAAAAGAAATGAAACAATAGAAATAATTTTCTTGGCTTGGTCAGGTAGAAAAATCTCAAAAATTTTGGCCCTCTTGGATAAGTCTAATTTTTGGTAGAGGTCATTCAAAGCTTCTATTAAAAAACGGGAGCTAAATTTTATCTGAGGGACTGCATCATCTAGTTCATTGTTTCAAGGATGATGGTGAACAAAACTTCCCCACTTGGTGTTTTCATTATGATGTAATATGTTGTTATGTTTTCCTTAATGGAAACCTACTCGATAAGTTGCCTTTTTTGATAGCGACCTATTTGTTAAAGATGTAAAATGATGTATCTACAGGTCAGGTCATATGTGACAGAAAAATGAATTCTAGTCAGTGACAGAGAAATCATAAAGGTAATATTTCACAATTTATACGCAGGTTTGATGAAGGAAACCTGAGTGTGCCGGCAGGTTTGATGAAGGAAACCTGTGTATACATCCAAAATTAGTGAATACACAATTTTAATGAAGATAAGTCGTGTATACATGAGGGTACGAAGAATCCAAGTCATGTATGTACTTACGCACTCAGTTTATGATACCAGGGGTCCTTACCATTGTATTAACCCACAATATTGAGCGTTGTGTCATCTATTTGATTTCGTCCAAGAATAGCATCAACACTTGTGTGGTTTTGTCTCATGGTATTGGAAAAGGCTCAAACTATATAAGGAGAAGAAGATCATAGTGAAAAGTGTGCATGTGTATGGATTTTGATTGAATACTTCACTCTGAAGTATATCTACATGGAATGGGTTACAGTTTATTGATAGATCTGAAATATTGATGCACCTATATATATAATGATGGATCAAGATCTCTAGACCTAAAATGACTATGTATTTGCTTGATCTATTTGTGAGATGTTTAGATCTATGATCTGACGAATGTTTGCTGAAGTCAAGGGTAAGATTTGAGTCGATTATTTATTCTAAAGAGTTACGCAGTCTTGAAATGTTAACAAATATATACACAGGTTTGTCTCAGTAAAAGTGTGTATATACACAGGTTCGTTTCAGCAAAAGCGTGTATGGAATCTAGGGTTTTTATGAAGAATGTTGAAGGAAATTTCTGATCAGTTTAATGTGTTTCTACTGTCTATCAATGATGTCTTCCTACAAATCTGGGTTGTTTGAGTATTTCTTATGCTGCTAGTTGATTGTGATTAAAGATCATTGACTGGTTGGTTGATTGATGATTCAATGAATGATTTGGCATAGTTATATGTTTTAGTTTGGTGTATGTTCTTTGGTCTTAAATGAGTGGAGTGGGCCCTGTTAGTGTCAGTCTATTCATACTGCCATCAGTGATCAAAATTATTCTTTGCATTTGCATATTATGAGTCCCATAATAATCAATTTCACCATTCCGTTAGGTCATGGATTCATTGATGGTAGTAATTTGTTATTAGTTTTCCCTCATCAGGTACTTGCTGATTTTCCTTTCTATGGTCTTTAGTCATTAGCCACTTTCATTCTCAAAATCATGTCAGTAGGTCATAGGATGGGTCTCATTAGTTTCTAGGGTCTCACCATAGTCAAATTAATGAGTCAAATGTCAATAAATATCAGCAAGGTCATGAGGAAGTCAATAAATTCAAATTCACAGCACCGGGAAAATCAAAGAGACATTTTATTCGGCTCGATGTAATTTTCACCTCAAAACCATGTTTTGAGGTGAAAACATAATACTTTTCCTTTCAATCACAATTCGGAAGCTGTTATCTCCACTAAGTGATGTCCCTGCCTTCAGAGAAGTTTTCCACAGCATATTCAGTTCTAGATCATATTCAAAGTAGATCCATCAGAAAGAACCTGGAAAGAGCTTTCCAACGGTATACTACACTCTCAAAACTGACTTATGGATTGAAATTTATGCTTAAGTAAAATAAAATTCCCTTTACCCCCTATTTCCCATTTTTCCCTTCAACTTTGCTTTATTAAAGTTTCAGATAACTAAGCCTCCCCTTTTTCCCCCTTTCCGATTATAAAATTGCATTATAAATACAAATGCAATTTACATAACCACTTCCCCTTCCATACCCATGGACTTTATAACAAATTTATATCATATATATATAACCCCCCCCTCCCGCCATATAAACCACTTCCCCACCACGCATATAGTCAAAACTTTATAATATAAAGTTTAAAGTTTTATTTATAGATCGCAATCGCAAGTCCGACCTCGATCCCTCCGATCGCATCGCAAATCCTTTAATCGTGCCATCGCAATATACCCCAATGCGATTGATCGCACCATTGCAATATACCCCAATGTGATTGATCGCACCATCGCAAATCGCAAAATTCATTTGTATGCCCCAATGAGCCCATCGCAAATATTTGTGATGCGATCACATCGCAAATCCTCCGATCGCAAGTCCTGCTCCCTCCTCAGATCGCAAGTCCTGCCCCCTCCTTCGATCGCATCGCAAATTTTGCAATTGCAATCATTCCTTGCTCTGACTCTGATTGCGACTTCCATGTGGGTCCCGCCGCCATATCCCTTCCTTTTTCCCATTTAAAATACATTTTTCCCTTCACAAAGCATATAATTTCATTTGGTTCTATTTCTACGGCATTTTATTAAAAAGGTCAGAAATTAAGAAATAATGGAAAGCAAACAGTCAAAGGCCGAGAGCTTAAATTAAAACGAAGATATCTACAACAGCAAAGAAATAGGATTGGATTGCCTATTTTGTCTTCAGTTACGATTCAAAGGGATTTACGCCACAGGTTTCAACTCTTCATTGGTTATCAGCAAATTCAAGTGGCAAAATGTAACGCTGCTCCTTCTTAGGACAGATGGTTGGCTCTTCAGTTTCTCAATGTTGTTAAACAATTCCCTATTTTCGTCGATCTGTTTTCCCACATTTGAGTTTATTTATTGTATTGTAAATCATTTGTAAAGGGGCTGAGTTCTGGGGTAAAGTGTGGAAAAACATCTCTGCGCTATATTGTATAGTTTGACAGGAATTAATAAGAGATGCAGCTCTGACTTGTGGGATCCATGTGGTATGAGATTTAGCATTTGTTTTTCTCCTTTGTTTCATATGTGAATTTTTATGTGTTCCATTCATCCATAAACATTTCCTTTGAATGCTTTCAAGATAGAAAGGTAGAATCCATTTTATATGCTCTGCCTTGGGAAATCATTCATGCTCTGTGTTTTTTCTTCTGTTTGAAAAGGATCCATTTATAGTGCCCTTTTCAGCTCCTCACCAGTCTTTCCATCCCATCCTCATTTAAATTTTAATTGCTAATTTTCTTGGCTATCTTTCCCCATGAAATATTCTGTGTCCTTGAATTAATTCCTCAGCTCATGTTTTCCTTTTGTCCCATACATCCCTGAAAATTCAGTCATTTATTAAATCCCTTTTCCCATTTATATATCTAGCCTAAAATCAGTTCATTATTATGTTATTGAATATCTATTCTACAGAGAGAGCCCTCTCCTGTCCTTGTAGGGCTAGCTACAAGGCTGAGCGTGGTTTAGTTGTTACCCTGATCTGCCTTTTTCAGCCTGGGGTCCATTTCAGGTGCTAACAGGTCCAGTCTAAAAATATGATGAAAATAGGCCTACAAGTTGTGTTGTGTTGAAGCTATTGGATCTAGTGTGAAAATTGATGAAACGTGGTCTGCGGTGGTGCTGAGGGTTGGAGCCTTCAGTGAGGGGGTTGTATCTCCCTTCCAATGGTTTTTAGTAAACAAAATCAGGGGGTTGTAGCTCCCTTCAAGTAGTGGCTAGTTGTTTGAATCGTTAAGGATTGCATCATTCTTGTTTGAAGATTCACCTACATAACCAAGACCTGATTTATCAAGAGGAGATCTTTGATGACTCAAGATATCATCTAGGGTTTGGGAGCTCTTTAGGCTCTTGTTTAGATGATCAACTTAATTTTTAAGGATATCGATTTCTTCTTTCATTTTCTTGCATCCTTCATCCTTCTTTGATAGATTGATCTCCATTTCTTCCTTCATCTTGGTTTCTTGATGTCTAATTTTAGTTTGAAGATTTCTTCATCTTTTTCTTCTAGTTGGAATATCATGGTGTTTCTCTCCTTTTCTGCTTCATCAACTTGTCCTTCTATGAATGCCAAAGTTTCCATCACCTTCTCAACTCCTTGTGCTTTTTTCCTTGCTTCTTCTAGTTCAGATATAAGAGAAGAGACATCTTCCTTGTATTGAACAATCTCTACTTCAAGAATGTTCAAGCTCTTAAGTCTGTGATCAAGGTGGCTTGACAAATTTTCTTCCCTTTTCTTTGCCTTATCCAATTGATTTGTCATAGATATGACTTATTTATGATGCTTTCTTTTGTTTTGATGAAATTCCTCTTTAATTTTGGCAAGCTCCTCATCTCTTTCTTGTACTTGAAGCTTGACAAATTCAAATTCCTTCCTTGTCATGTCTTGGTTACCATCTTGTGCTTTCTTATTAATTTCCTTGTTTTCCTTTTTCAAACTGTTAATCTCTTCCATGGAAACCATAAGTTTATTCAGGAGATCTTCTTCAAAGTCTTCTTTGTTCTCTTCATCTTCTAGGTCTTCTTTAGCCTTGGTGTCATCTCCCTTATCTTTAGCTTCCTTGATGGATTCTGGATTCATTTCTTGTTTTCCATCACCTTATTGACTAGATATCATTGTCAACACTCCTTTTGAGTGAAGATCATGAAGTTTGTCCCATATGACTTTTGCTGACGAACATTTTTCAAAATTTGCCTTCACAGAATTTGGTAACCCTTTCAAAATTTCCTTCATTTCTATTGTATTGTACTCCTTGGATTCTTCGTTCATCGTGTCATTAGTAATCACTGATTTCCAAACCTCAATTCCTTGAGTCTTCAAGAAATTCCTCATTCTTGCCTCCCATATATCAAAATTTCCATTAAACAATGGATCCTTCGCAAATTGATTGACTTCAATTTCAATGGTTGAGGAAGACACATCTTTAGGAGGATTGGAGACTTTCTTCCTTATTTTTCCCATTTGCGTTCTAATTATCAACCTTCAAGCTATTACAATTTGAGTGAAGGTACTAGCTCTAATTCCAATTGTTGGAAATACTAAGAGGGGGGTGAATCAGTATTTCTTTTCAATTGTTAATTTTACCAGTTAGATCAATTATATTTAGAACACAAAATGAACAATGATGGAATAGATACTTTTATTAATTTATTCTTTACAATAAATAAAGTACAATAATGATATAGGGCTCCAACCCTAGATGAAGACTCAAATCTTCCAGGCTCCAACCTGTATTGTGCCAATCACCAACTTGGTCTTTCCAAGGCTCCAACCTTGTCAATTTGAGGCACCAACCTCTAGGGCTCCAACCCTATCTCTGATACAGGCTCCGACCTGGTTTCTTGAGGACTCCAATCCTCTAGGGCTCAGACCCTACCTTCCAAGGCACCGACCTTGTCTCTATGATGCTCCAACCTCCTGCTTCATTTCGTCAAGATACATTTGGTTATACTTCACGACTCCCAATGTCTTCTTCAACAAGCCTTGACAATATTCAGCTTACTCTTCACTATAGTCTACACATGATTTCATCAATGACAACCTTTTCTTCGTATGAAGGTGTCTCCACTACTCTTCATGACACCCAAACACTCTCTTCAAGGTTACCTCATGATGGCTTCAATGCATCATGGTCTTCAAGGCAGGTCTACAAAATTATCTCCAATATACCTTTCCAAAACTTCAAGTCTTCTTCAGCAAGACTTCTATGGCTGCTCCAATAATGTATGTCTTTGAGATTTCTTCTACAAGCTTACTAGATGCTGCACTTAAACAACAACTTCCTAAAAATTCTTTGACAAGGATTTCAACTTGCTCCAAAAAAGCGTGCACAAATTTTTCTAGGGCTAAGGTAAAACTTTATAAACAATGCACCTTCAAGAATGTTGTAAACACCTTCTACAATAAGCTCCACAATGTCAAGATGGCATCCTAGTCTGTTTCAACCATGCACTAGGGACTGTCTCAACAAGGTGTCAACTCTTCAATGTCTGTTGCAAAGGGGCTTCTACAATTCTACTCTAAAGATGATATTCAACTCCACAAATCTAAGCTTATCTCTGTAATCTGAGTTCACAAGTAATGACTGTCCACTATAAAAGATGAAATATCACAGATCCGAGCCTTCGAAAGTCTGTAACAAGGCCCTACTGTTGACAGTATGATCCTTAACTTACTGATCCGAGGTAACTATGGTAATGTTAGAGATAAGGAGGTAACTGTCCACAGCAAGGTATGCTATAGGTCTTTTTCATACATTGACTATAGGTGTGTCTCTGAGATTGTTTTTCAAGCATTGTATTGTAGGTGTGTCTCTGAGATATCCTTAGCCCACCACAAAAGGTTAACCACAGTTTTCAGTATGACTTGGACTGAAGTTTTTGGCCTACTGTAGTTTGGACCTACTGCTGTTATCACAGCCACAAAATAGAATCCTTAATTTTGTGTTAACTTACCTTCCATTCACTATAATTACCTTAGTGATACTTGGGAAAACTTTGGCCTTAATTCAGTCTTGTATTCCAATAATTGCTTCTCAAAAAGGTGTCAAATATCCAAGCTCCAAGAGATTTAAATTTGGTGGTGTAAGAGTTGCAATAGGACACTATTCATCCTTTCGAGCTTCTACACGATGACACATTTCTGAGGTAAAATGAGCATACAACAATTTTGTGGTATGGAGGATCTAATTTACCCCCCATGTTTCACTTGTCCAAGCCTTCTGTAACTGTTTAGAGCCTTCCACACGAGACTATCCCAGAGCTAACTGAAATTTAGTCCCTCCACAGAATTATCCTGAGCTATCGCACAAATATGGAGTTGCCCAAACAAATAATCCTTCTCAGCCTCCTTAAAAAAAATCTCAAATACTTTAATTATGATCTCTTTTTTATCTCCTCAGCCTCCTCTTTTATCTCTGTATCCTGACTGAAATTTTGATGCTAAAATGAAATGTTTCAACGTCAATTTATACAATATTTCAACCCTTAATGAAGAGATGTGTCTCATTGAGGCAGGCCGACATGAATGTCTGAGTGTAGGTCGGCTAGCCTTAAAAAAAAATTATTTTTAAACTTAAAAATTCATTTTCTCACAAACCACTGGGAGTTTCGGGGCAAGTAAAGGCTCGTTGGAAAGAGGAAAAAGTCCTCTTTAAAATGGTCTAGGACTCATTGCGATAGGCTTCCTCCAAGGTGACAAATTTTATTTTTCTTTATAACTATCCTTTAATTTTTATGTGCAGAAAGTGATTGGGACAGCAAGGGGTCATTAGGTCTTCTTCATTGTTATGGCTCCAACAATGCCTTTATATTATTTCCACGTCATCATGAGGTATTCCATGTCATCTTATGTCACCGATTGATTCATCATAGTATCATGATGTATTCATGTCATAGTGCATTGATATGACATAGGCAACTTCATCATTAGGAAAGTTCCAAGATAGTAAGATAGTCTTCCAACCATCAAATGAGATATTCCATGTCATCATCACATGTAGTTCTCCATATGCCATAAAAGATTAAGGCCTAGATCATCAAGTGCATGCAACACTCAATCAAGTACTTCTTAGGGCTTCCTTCGTTAGTGGTTTGACTTCTTCATTGATGGTATCCTAGTCAACCAAGAGTCATGGCATCATCATCTTGAACCAAGCATCTCAAGAATATTGATATCTTGGTCAATGCCACATTGACATCAATGACAACCTTGATTAACAACATTGGCAGGTGTTTGATGATGATGAACAGATAAATCAGCTCCTGACAATGATTGGAAACTTTGAAGATGTTGAGATAGACTAAGAGGAAGAACAAACATAGCAGAAAGTAGAAATAAGAAACCTTAAGTGATGTAGGGGCATTAGACACTAGCCAGCAATGTAGGAGGTTTTGTCCACGTGTTGTTGCTAGGAGGGTTCAAAATCATTCGAATTGTAATAGCTAGGTGTCAATACCTTAGCTGACTGTTGCATTTAGATCAGTTAGAGTTAGTAGAAGTCGAATAGTTTAGTTCAGTCCATCTGTCATGTTCAGATATTCAAATAGTATGATTAAGTTTTGTTAGAAGATAAACAGTCCTCACCGAGGAACCGAAGAGACACATTGTAATGCATATAAATTGTATCCCCCAGATGTATCGAGGGGAGGAGATTTCTGCAATAAAATCTGTGTGTGTCAAGCAATTTCTTCCAGTCGAATAGATTTCAGTGTTCGTGGATTATCAAATTGTCTCCAATTGATATTTGTGAGGGAATTTGTTTAATTGTGAGGCGATTGAACAATGTTCTGTATATAATTGTTGAACTGAGTTGTTATATAATCTTCGCATCTCTATGTCCATTGTTTTCTCTTAATTTGTCGAAATAAGCTCTGTTGAAATAAAATCTCGGAAGAAGCCGTAACCGAATGTATTCCACCATGTAACAAACTTACATTGCAAGTTTCGGAAGCTTTGTCGAAATCCCACTCGTAGAGGAGGTCTGTGTATGATTGTGGCCGTTGAACTCTGTTCCGTGATAGTGAAACCCTGATTACACAGAATTAGTTTAGTTGGTCATGAACTGAGGATTCTATCCCGAGAATTGAACCTGAGTTAGTGAACGAGCGAGCACAGAAGGGAAGGCATTAACCCACGATCAATCACTGTTCAAAGGCTGGAAGCAGTTTTTATCACACTGCCTTTGTGGGATGAGCGGTATTCAAGAATTTGGAGCGATCCCATAGACTAGCTGACATGTGGCATAAGGCGGGGTCCCAAAACCACCCCATCGCACGTTAACTATAGGCAGGGAAGTCAGCACGATATTGATACACACCATCCGATCTGGAGGGTGGCCATCGAACGGTGATCGCACCCAAACTTGCTCGGAGGTTAATCTAGGGTAAGGCATGCATATTTAATTGAACTTTTGATTGTGTATGGTGGGCCCGAGGCCTAAGGTTGTTTATTTATAAAGCGTCGGTTTATAAAAGAGTAAGATTCCAAAGGGTAACGAGAATTAATTTTTGGACATACATTTAATTTTTCAAAGGTTGTTGAAGGTATTTATTTTTCAATTTCTCCGAAATTGGTAAATAAAATTTTAAAAGAGTTGAGGAGATTACGTGGAATGAACTGATTTAATTCGAAGGAAAATGAAGACAGAGCTACTATAGAGGCCATCTCTCCTTATGGGGGTGAATTTAGTTTTGTTTCTGTCAATTTTGGTATCAGAGTGTGTTTTTGAGTTGTTTTTGCAGATAATTAACATGGCAATCCGAGTTGGTAGAGGTGCTGGCAAAAGGAGAGGCGGACCCGTTGCCAATGTAGAATTTTAGGGGATCTTGCAGAGGTTCGAAGCCAGGATGGATGCCATGGAGCGAAGACATCCCAGAGATCCTGAAGACATCAGTGAACCTGAAACAGAAGAAGCTAGAGAAATTGCGGAGATTCCTCCTGACATGAGGCTCCTTAGAACTGTTATGGGGTCTGTAGTTAAGCCCAAGATTGAAGTGTCGAGTTTTGCAGGAGGACTAAATCCAGAGGAGCTGGTGGATTGGATTAATGAAATGAATAAGTGTTTTGACTATGAAGAAATGAGCGAAGATAAGAAGGTCAAGTTTGCAGTAACAAAGCTGAAGGGACATGCTGCACTTTGGTGAGATAGAGTGCAAGAAGAAAGGAGGAGAGTTGGCAAACAGCCTATCAAGAGCTGGACCAGAATGATAGCTAAGTTAAAATGTAAGTTCTTACCTAGTGATTATTAGCTAACATTTTTTAGGCAAATGTAGAACCTGAGACAGAGGTTGCTGACAGTAAACGAATACACTAAAGAATTCTATAGAGTAAGTATAAGAGCTGGGCAATTTCAGGACACACTAGAAAAGACTGCCAGATATGTGAATGGTCTCAAGCTGGAGATCCAAGATGAGATTGGTCTTCTGTCTCCTAAGACAGTTGAAGAGGCTTATCAGATGGCCTTGAAAGTAGAGGAGAAACTCTTGAGGAAGCAGTCTACCAAAGGGAGAGGTACTTTTCGTGGAAAGGGAAGTCAGGGTGGTAGAGGAAAGCCTACTACACCCAAAGAAGGAGTTAAGATTAGCTCACCTCAGAATGCATCTACAGAGGGTGATGCAAGAGGCAGATGGGGTTCTTACATAGGAAGAGGAGGCAGAGGCAGAGGTAGAGAATTGAGGTGCTATAGATGTCAGCAAGTGGGACACAAGCACTATGAGTGCCCAGAGAATGTGGGTGCTGGTCCAAGGAATGTTGTTGTTGCACAGGCTAGAGAAGAGGCAGAAATTGAGGAATAAATTCTACCAGAAAGGGGAGAGTCCTTGGTGGTTAATAAGGTCCTGTTGAAACAAGCCAAAGAGGTCACTGAGCCTGCACAAAGGAAGACTTTGTTTAGGAGCATCTACAAATTCGAAGGGAAATGCTGCCATCTAGTCATTGATAGTGGCAGCACAGACAATCTAGTTTCCACTGAGGTGATAGAGAAGTTGAAGCTGAATACAAGGGATCATCCAAATCCCTACAGGGTGTCCTGGCTGCATAAAGGGCACCAGCTGATTGTAAGAGAACAGTGTGAGATAGAGCTGAAAATGGGCAACTACAGAGACAAACTCCTGTGTGATGTGATGCCCATGGATGTGTGTCACATACTGCTGGTTAGACCTTGGCAATTTGACAGAGAAGCAGTGCATGATGGCAAGAAGAACACTTACAAGTTCTTCAAGGATGGGGTACATCATACATTGATACCCATGGAAGAAGGAGAGCCATCAAGCAGAGTGGTTGAACCAAAAACCTTGTTGCTGAGCAGGAAGGAATGTCTACAGCAGATTGAAGAAGAGGTAAGCTTTGCTTTAGTTTGCAAGCCTAAAGTATTTCTTACTTCTACAAAGATTTTTGATTTGCCAATAGAAATCCAAGAGATGTTAGACAGTTATTGTGACATTGTTGTGGATGATTTACCTGATGAGCTGCCACCTGTGAGAAATATCAGCCATCAGATAGATTTTATCCCTGGTTTAAATCTGCCAAATAAGGCACCCTACAGAATGACTCCCACAGAAAATGAGGAAATCAGGAAACAAGTATAGGAATTGGTGGACAAGGGGCTGATCAGAGAAAGTTTGAGTCCATGTGCAGTACCAGCAGTATTGAGCCCAAAGAAATATGGAGGTTGGAGGATGTGTACTGATTCCAAAGCGATCAATAAGATAACAATCAGGTACAGATTCCCTTTACCTAGAGTTGAGGATTTAATGGATTTTTTGAGTGGTGCTAAATATTTTTCAAAGATAGATTTAAAAAGTGGGTATCATCAGATTAGAATAAGAGAGGGTGATGAGTGGAAAACTACCTTTAAAACGAATGAAGGACTATATGAATGGATGGTAATGCCTTTTGGATTGTCAAACGCACCTAGCACTTTCATGAGACTTATGAATGAAGTAATGAAAGAGTTCATTGGTAAATTTGTGATAGTGTATCTAGATGATATATTAGTTTTCAGCAAAAGTAAAGAAGAACATTTAAGGCATCTTAATTATGTCTTGAAGAAGCTGCACCAAGAGAAACTGTTGATTAACTTAAAGAAATGCTCATTCATGAAGGAAGAGTTGGTGTATTTGGGCTTTGTTGTCTCTGCAGAAGGATTGAAGATGGACCTAGAAAAGGTTAAGGCAATTGTGGAGTGGCCTTCACCCAGAAATGTTTTTGAGGTAAGAATTTTCCATGGACTTGCTAGTTTTTACAGAAAATTTATAAGAAACTTCAGTAAGATTAATGCACCCATCATTGAGACAATAAAAAAGAGCAAACAGCCATTTAAATGGATTGTTGAAGCAGAAAGGAGCTTTAAACTTTTGAAGCAAAAGATAACTGAAAAGCCTGTTTTGATTATGCCTGATTTTGCTAAACCATTTCAAGTGAAGTGTGATGACAGTGGAGAAGCCATTGGAGCTGTGCTGAGTCAGGCTGATAGTGAAAATATGAATGACACCAGAAGGAAGTATTCCTCTTATGAGAAGGAATTCTATGCAGTTGTTCAGGCACTGAAAAAGTGGAAGCATTATTTGATGTCCAAAGAATTTTTATTATACTCGGACAATCATGCTTTGCAGTACATTGTACAGCAGCCCAAGTTGAATCATAAGCATGCCAAATGGGTAGAGTATCTCGAAGGTTTTAACTTTTTTTTGAAACATATAAGTGGCCAAGCAAATAAAGTAGTTGATGCTCTGAATAGGAGGCATATGCTTGTTCAAGAAACCAATTTTGAAGTTGTAGGATTTGATTTTCTCAAAGAACTGTATAAAACAGATTCAGATTTTAAGGAAGCATTTGAGGCATGTTGTAACCCTGTTCTAACAGATAGAAGCCAGTGGCTGGATTATTTCCTATAGGAGGACTTACTATTCAGAAGAAACCAACTGTGTGTACCAAAATGTTCCATGAAAGAAAATTTGATCAAGGAGAAGCATAGTGGTGGACTTGCTAGACACTTTGGTACTGATAAAACTTATGAGAAGCTGAGCCACTTCTATTATTGGCCCAAGATGAGAGCAGAAGTGGACAAGTTTGTGAAAAATTGCAAAATCTGTCAATATGCCAAAGGAAGGAGCCAGGATGCAGGATTGTACACTCCCTTGCCTATTCCAAACAGGTCTTGGGACATGGTGAGTATGGATTTTGTTCTAGGATTGCCCAAGACTCAGAGAGGGAATGATGCAGTCTTTGTTGTAGTGAAAATATTTTCCAAAATGGCACATTTTATTCCATGTTATAAAACTAGTGATGCCACCCATGTTGCTAACTGGTTCTTCAAAGAAGTTGTTAGGTTGCATGGGTTGCCCAAGAGTATTGTTTCAGACAGAGACACCAAATTTGTCGGCCATTTTTGGAGGACATTGTGGAAGAAACTTCGTACCAAACTGAGTTTCAGCTCAGCTTATCATCCTCAGATTGATGGACAAACTGAGGTAGTGAATAGGAGTCTAGGAAATTTGTTGAGAAGTCTTACAAGAGAGCATCCCAAGCAGTGGGACCATATTTTTCCCCAGGCATAATATGCATATAATGACTCACCAAATAGAAGCACAGGGCAGAGTCCCTTCCATATTGTTTATGGGATGCACCCCAAAGGAATATCAGAGTTAAGAAATCTAGGAAAGGTAGAGCTAAGGAGCGCTGATGGTGAGGAATTTGCTTCAGAGATCCAAGCCATACACGAGCAAGTGAAACAGCAGCTACAAGGTAGCAGCATCAAATACAAAGGCAGAGCAGACTTGAGCAGAAAAGAAGTCCATTTTGAAGTAGGAGATCTGGTTTTGGCGCACTTGAGAAAGGAGAGATTCCCAAAGAAGTAGTACAACAAACTAAAGTTCAAAAAGATTGGGCCATGCAAGATACTTAGAAAGTTTTCTGCTAATGCTTATGATATTGAATTACCTCCTGATGTTGGAATATCTCCCATTTTTAATGTTGCATATTTGTACAAGTATGAAGAGGATGGTGCAGAAGGGGGACCAGCATACAAGGAACAGATTGAGTGGGAAAATCAGCTACCTCCAGCACAACCATTGCAACCAGAGAAGATATTGGACAAAAGAGTGTTCAGAAAGACCAGAGGACAAGAGTACTTTCAGTACTTAATCAAATGGAAGGACAAGCCAGAGGAAGATGCCACTTGGATGACTGAAGGAATGTTGAAAAAGATAGGCAGATCAGTGGAAGAGCTCATGGACAGGAGTCCATGAAGAAAATTTCCCTCAGGAGTCTGATGCAAGGGCATTAGACACTAGCCAGAAATGTAGGAGGTTTTGTCCACATGTTGTGGCTAGGAGGGTTCAAAATCATTCGAATTGTAACAGCAAGGTGTCAATACCTTAGCTGACTGTTGCATTTAGATCAGTTAGATTTAGTAGAAGTCGAATAGTTTAGTTCAGTCCATCTGTCATGTTCAGTTATTCAAATAGTATGATTAAGTTTTGTTAGAAGATAAATGGTCCTCACCGAGGAACCGAAGAGACACATTGTAATGCATATAAATTGTATTCCCTGGATGTATCGAGGGGAGGATATTTCTGCAATAAAATCTGTGTGTGTCAAGAAATTGCTTCCAGTTGAATAGATTTCAGTGTTCGTGGATTATCAAATTGTCTCCAATTGATATTTGTGAGGGAATTTGTTTAATTGTGAGGCGATTGAACACTGTTATGTATATAATAGTTGAACTGAGTTGTTATATAATCTCTGCATCTTTATGTCCATTGTTTTCTCTTAATTTGTCAAAATAAGCTCTGTTGAAATAAAATCCTGGAAGAAGCCGTAACCGAATGTATTCCACCTTGTAACAAACTTACATTGCGAGTTTCGGAAGCTTTGTCGAAATCCCACTCATAGAGGAGGTCTGTGTATGATTGTGGCCGTTGAACTCTTTCGTGATAGTGAAACCCTGATTACACAGAATTAGTTCAGTTGGTCATGAACAGAGGATTCTATCCTGAGAATTGAACCTGAGTTAGTGAATGAGTGAGCACAGAAGGGAAGGTGTTAACCCACGATCAATCATTGTTCAAAGGCTGGAAGTGGTTTTGATCGCACCGCCTTTGTGGGACGAGCGGTATTCAAGAATTTGGAGTGATCCCATAGACTGGCTGACACATGGCATAAGGTGGGGTCCCAAAACCACCCCATCGTGCATTAACTATAGGTAGGGAAGTCAGCACGATATTGATACATGTCGTCCGATCTGGAGGGTGACCATCGAACGGTGATCGCACCCAGACTTGCTCAGAGGTTAATCTAGGGTAAGGTGTGTGTATTTAATTGAACTTTTGATTGTGTATGGTGGGCCCGAGGCCTAAGGTTGTTTATTTATAAAGCGTCGGTTTATAAAAGAGTAAGATTCTAAAGGGTAACGAGAATTAAGGTTCGGAGATGCATTTAATTTTCGAAAGTTTGCTGAAGGTATTTATTTGTCAATTTCTCCGAAATTGATAAATAAAATTTCAAAAGAGTTGAGGAGATTACGTGGAATGAACTGAGTTAATTCGAAGGAAAATGTTGACAGAGCTACGATAGAGGCCAGCTCTCCTTAGGGGGGCGAATTTAGTTTTTTTGTTGTCATTAAGCAGTCAATAGATGAACAGAATATTATCCAATTGAAATATAATGTGCTCCCTAAAGGGTTGGTTCCCCTTGAAATATTATTCGATTCTAATTATTTTATTGTTGATTCGAAGAAAGCACATCAAGAGGAAGAGATGGAAGATTGTAATTTGGGAACTCAGTAGGAACGCAAAATAGTGAGAGTGTTCAAAGGTGTTCCCAAAAACAACATAGAAAGATACATTGATATTTTTATGAAATATATGGATGTGTTTTCCTGGTCATATGAAGACCTGAAAACATATGACAAAATCATAATTCAGCATAATATTCCATTGAAAGAAGGACTTAAACCACACACACAAAAGCTCAGACAGATCAATCCATTGTTTCTAGATCCAAACGAAAAAAGTGAAGAAATTGTTGCAAGAAAAAATTATAGTCCCTCTCAGATATTCAGACTGGGTTTCTAATCTGGTCCCTATAAGAAAGAAGAATGGAGAGATAAGATTGTGGGTAGACTTCAGGAATTTTAACCGAGCATCTGTAAAATAAAATTATCCTTTGCCGAAAATGGATTATGTCTTACAGAAGGTGACAGGAGCTCATAGTTTGTCTATGTAAAAAAGAAGATCAGAAGAAGATTGCTTTCACGATGCCCTAGGGCACCTTCATGTATGCAAGGATGCGATTTGGCCTTATGAACACAGGTGCAACATTTCAGAGGGCCATGGACATAGCCTTCGTTGGTGATAGGTTTGTAGTTATATATCTGGATGATGTAACTATTTTCTCGAGGTAAAATGATGAACACTTGGAGCATTTGCAAAAAACTTTTCAAAAGTGCAGAAAGTTCGGTTTGTCATTAAATCCCGATAAATATTTATTTTCCTTAGTATAAGGTAAATTATTGGGTCACATAGTTTCTAAAAAAGGAGTAAATATTGACCCAGCAAGGGTGGAGGCCATTTAGACGATTCTTGTACCCAGAAGCAAGAAATATATCTAGAGATTCCTGGGAAAAATAAACTTTCTGAGGATATTTGTGCCCAATTATGCTGAAATCGTGAGAAGTATAATAGATATGTTGAAGAAAAATATAGAAGTGAAATGGGATAAGGAATCAAGAGATGCATTTGCTATAATAAAGGAAGCACTACAGGAAGCTCTAGTTCTGATTAGTCCAGACTATCAAAAATCCTTTCAGGTATTCTCATTTGCATACCCCACTACTATTAATGTTGTGTTGTTGCAGAAAAATGAAGATAGTAAGGAGCATCCGGTTGCATTTTTCAGTAAATTTCTCACAGATGTTGAGCTCAAATACAATATTTTGGAGAAACAAGTATATGCTTTGGTCAACGCACTGCAAACCTTCAGGACTTATGTGTTACAATCCCAAATAATTGCTTATGTTCCTAATTCTACTGCTAAATACTTATTAGTCCAAAGTGATGTTGAAGGAAAAAGGGGGAAGTGGATAGCGAAAATTCAAGAGTATGATTTGGACATCAAACCCACCAAGCTGGTCAAGGGACAGGGGTTAGTGAAGTTGTTGACAGAGACAAATTTTCAAGCCTTGGGAATTAATCTATTGGCACTAGTGGATGGAGTTGTAAATGAAGGAGGTCAAAGAAAATCCAAAACAAGTATTCAATACAAATTTTTGTGCTCTGATTGGTATAAAGATATTGTGCATTACCTGTTTTTCTTTTTTTGTCCAACTTCACTAAATAGAACAAAATATAGAGCTCTCAAGCTCAAATCTCATCCATACGTTATAGTAGAAGCAAACCTATACTGGAAAGATATTGTTGGTATTTTTTTGTTATGTTTGACCGAAGGGGAATCTATTGAAGTCACAAAATAATATCATGAAAGTCTATGTGGGGGTCATTATAGCTGGAAGGTCACTGCTCATAAAATTCTCAAGTCGGGCTTCTATTGGCCAACCCTCTTTGCAGATGTTTATAGACTGGTCAGAAGTGTCAGTTGTTTGCTAAAAAGAAAAAACTTGTTCCATTACCTCTCATCCCAGTATTTATTGAACAACCTTTCAGGAAATGGGTATTGGATTTTATCAGAGAGATCAATCCACCGTCAAGTGGACAGCTCAAGTGGATTCTAACTGCCATTGATTAATTTACTAAATGGGTTGAAGCAATAACCACTAAGAAGGCGAATGACCAAGTAGTGATGAATTTTTTGGAGGAAAACATTTTCAGCAGATTCGGATGTCTAGTCAAAATTGTGATTGATAATGATCAGGTATTCAACTATGCTCATTTCATTAATTTCTGTCAAAAATATAATCTAATTTTATCACATTCCACAAGGTATCATCCCCAGGGGAATGGATTGGCAGAGTCTTCAAATAAGACATTGGTCAGGATCTTGAAGAAGACAATCATCGAGAATCAGAAGGATTGGGATATGAAGTTGAAGTTTCCCCTCTGGGAAGTTCGAGTCACTACCAGGATATCTACCGGGAAGTCTCCCTATGAACTGGTTTATGGAACTCAAGAACTATTTCCTATTCAGCTGGCCAAACTAGTGATTTATTACCTTCAAGAAGCTCAGGAAGAAACTAATGCTCTAGTAAGAAGATTGAACAAAATAATTGAATCAAGTGAAAAAAGAAACAAAGTCAGGGATAACTTGATTACTTATCAGGAAAAGATGAAGTCTGTATTTGACATAAAAGCAAAATAATTTCTCTTTCAAGTAGGATATTTGGTACTGAGATGGAACACCAGAAGAGAACAAAAGGAGAAGCATGGTAAATTTGACCCTCTCTGGTATGTTCCATACAGAATCTCTGAGGCAAGTTCAAATAACACATTAATTTTGGAATATCTAGATGGAGAGTCGGTACAGCTGCCTATGAACGGGCGGTATCTGAAGCATTATTTCCAGCATTAAAGGTCATCATTCCAGCATTGTAAATATCGGATTACTCATTGTTCATATGTCACCAAGCAATATTCGACTACATGCCCAATGGATAAGGAACTAATTTGCGTTTCTTAACGCTTTCGTGGAAAAAATCACTATCCCTAGGTGGAGCTAGATGTTGTGACTAATTTTCATTTACCTTTGAAATATTTTTCAAAACACAAAAAAAAACATATATGTTAGAAAAGGTAAAATTTTGTATGACAAAGAAGAATTTTGATTTATATGTTGGTACATTAACATTACGTTATGAGATGTGAAGGTGGGTTGAGTTGAGCTCATTCACGTGGAGAATAGTTCAAGAGTCGGATCGATGGGCACTTTCAAAACATTACACACTGGTCAGGGTCGAGTCAGGCTCATTCGCAAGCTCAGGAGAGACTAGCGCTACAGAACCTGAGAGCAAAAATTCCATGATATTTATACCAAGGAGTGCCCCGAGGGCAGTCTCGTCAAATCCGCTCACCTGCAAATCGACGGTTGACATAACTGTGGGAGCACTCTCTTCAAATTCCAAAAAACTGCTTAAGTGCCCCCGCAATTGGTTTCAGGTTTCAATAAAGGATATTACGTGGTGATAGGTGGAGCCCATGCCCTTTACTTTCAAATCATAGAAGGTAAATAAATGGCATATTTCCCTTAGACACTTAAGATTTTGGGAGGAGGCACAAAGGGAAAAATAGATGGTCAGGATCAAAGCACAGAATTGAAATGGAGAGATGGACGGTAGAGATTGTATCGCATATCGCACTTCTAAAGTTTAAAGGATTAGCACTAAGGAATCTGTCAAAGGTTTCGATCTGCAGGCTGCAGGAGGGCCCACGTCTCTTTTCCACGTCACCTCCCTTTTCCCACATTTCGCACTTTTCAAGTTCTACTGTTTACCGCCACTGCTCATAAACTAAATCCGTTGATTTGTGATTTGCGATATCCATGGGACCCATCCCTACCAGTCACCTCCCTCTCCCCGCACTTTGCACTTCGTAATTTTTAGAGCTTACCTTCCATTTATCACAAAAATTCCGCCGATTTGCGATTTTTTATTGGCCACACCTCCACTTGCCATGTCACCTTCTGCCCGTCGCACATCGCAATGTTAACACTTACCTCCTATTTCTCATAAAAAATCTGTCAATTTGCGATTTGTGATTGGCCCCACCTTCGCTTGCCACGTCACCTTCCGCACTTCGCACATTGCAATGTTTAACAGTTACCTCCCGTCTTTCATAACAAAATCCCCGATTTGTGATTTGAAGGTGGATGTGATGTGGTTTCAAAAGTGAACTCCAAAGGTTTTCAAATCCGAAGGTAAGGAATTCCTTGTGTTAAATCATATTAGAGGAAGAAAATAGGATTATAACGTAAAGCTGCTAAAACACTTGAATGTGATAGAAAGCGGACGCGATGCGTTCTCCAAAGGTGATCAAATATGGTTCAAGTCCAAGTCTTGCGGCAGTTGATGAAGAGAAGACAGAACGTTTCAAGCACACACAGAGGCATAGGTAGAGTCAGGCAGAAGAACATATAGTGGCACTGTGGGAAGCACGACAACTGGGTCAAGTCAGGCATTGAGGCTTTGTTACAGAACTATGTAGCTAATTCATCATAACCAAAAAGGAAACCTCAGCACTTCGGGAGGACGCATCAACAACATCAGATTTAGCAAAACAAACGATATTTCCAGTTTCAATTTATTTTCTTGGTATGATTGCATAAGTAATCTTAACAGTTTAGGTAGTCGAGTAGTTTCAAGAAGTTTAGCAGTTATGAACTACTTTGATGTATTTAAGTAGGTAGAAATAAAGAGAAGGGGTTCAGATTTTTGGACCTCTGGATGACTGTTAATTTGGTACTGGATTTTCTGAGAAATAAATGAAAGAAGATCAAGTTTCATACACCTTTTGATGTTGATATGTCTTTCCAGTTTCACTCTGTGTTGATTCCTCTTTGAATGAAGTGAAGTAATGTAGCATCCAATCTCTTAATTACATCTATAAGTAAGAGTTAAATTACCTTAATTTTCCCTCCTTCACTTCATCTCTTCTCCCTTCACAAATTCTTCCTGAAACTTAAAAGTAATAGATTTTGTGCTTATAGCATATTATTTTGAGTTTCCCCTCTCTTCAAAAACTCCTGATGAAACTTTAAATTAATAGATTCTGTGTTTACAGCATATTATTTCGAGTTTCCTCTCTCTCCATGAATTTCCTCTTAAACTTAAAAGTGATATATTTTGTTTCTCGGCATATCATTTTGAGTTTCCCTTACAGTTCTTATTTTCATTTCATTCAAATATCAGCAGTCTATAGCATTGTGAAGGCTTTCATTATATCATATTATTGAGGGTATTAAGTAATTAAATTCCAAAGGTGTTAAACAAAGGCCATTTTATATTGTAATTTTGAAATACATTTACAAAATTTCTTAAGCATTGATTCCTTACCACAACCGAGGTATTGTTCCTTGAGATACAACATAAGGTATGGCCATCTCAACTTTGAAATTCTCTCTTAGTTACAGACACAAGGAATGGTTAAGGGACTTCCAACCTTCAAAAGGGAAAATGAAAAAATGTAAAGCTTTCATTTATGGAAAACAAAACTGAGAGAATTTTCCAACAAGTTCATGGCAAGAAAACAGGCATTTGAAACTAGTTCATAGTGATATTTGTGGACCCTTACAAACTTTGCTAAGAGGATGCAAATATTTATTACTCTTTGTTGATGATTTTAGTAGGATGGCTTGGATATATTTTTTGAAGAAAAAGTCAGAATCATTTGAAAAGTTTAAAACTTTTTGCCAACTTATTGAAAATTAATTCAAGGAGAAGATTGGCACTCTTAGAACAGACAATGGAGGAGAATTCGCTTCTAATGAATTCAAAATTTATTGCATGGATAATGGCATAAAACGAAATCTTACAAATTTCTACACTCCACGGAAAAATTGAGTAGTAGAAAGAATGAATCACACCTTGTTAGGAATGGCAAGGTCGATGCTAACTTTCAAAAATTTAAAGTCCTATATATTCGGCAGAGGCAATTCATACAGTTGTCTACTTAAGGAAAAGATCTCCAACTGCTTCTTTAGATGGAATCATGATTTATGAAGCATGGTTTGGTTTCAAACCTCAAGTTAAACATCTCAGATTTTTTGGATCAGTATGGTATGCCTTAGTTCCAAAAGAAAAACGAACTATTCTTGACTCACGAAGCTTGAAATGCATAATGATTTGGTATTCTGAAGAGAAGAAAGGGTACCGAATTTTGTCCAATGGGAAATTTTTGTGAGCAGGGATGTGGTTTTTGATGAAAATGAGAGTAAGAGTGCTAAAGAAATATAGAGTATTATTCAATAGTTAGAAACAAAAGGTGATAAAATAAAAGGAAATATACAAATTCAACCAAATTCACAAAATTGGTATGAACTTGATTTTCCGTCATCTGAAGATGATTCATCCAGTCCATCTTCTTCACCAACGCTTCTGGATCTTCTGGCAGTTCGTCCAAATCTCCTAGCAGTAGCAGTTCTTCTGATAGTGACTCTTCGCCCCCAGAATCTGTGGTTGATCAACGAACATCTGTTTACATCAACCCTCTTTACAACGATGGTTATTTTTCAAAATCTCAAACCAGTGAACATCAATTGCCAAAATGGTTAGTTCAAATTTTGAAAGATGTAATACCTAATGAGCAGAATAAAACAAGAACAAGGGGGTCACATAGAAGTGAAGGAAATTTTGCCTTGATAGCAAATGATTTTACTGAATCCTCTACATATAGAGAGGGAGTAAACATAAAGAATGGCAATAGGCTATGGTTGATGAATATTAGGGAGTTATCGACAACAACACTTGAAAACTTGTTGATTTTCCTCAAAATGTTAAACCCATCAAATGAAAATGGGTTTATCGAATTAAGTAGAAGAAAAATGGAGATATCGACAAGTACAAGCAAGACTTGTTGCTAATGTTTTTGCGCAATAGGAAGGGATTTATTATGAGGAAACTTTTTCTCCTACGGCGAAATGGAACAACATCTAATTAACACTAACATTAGCAGCCCATAAAGGATGGAAAGTTCATCAGATGGATGTAAAAAGTGCTTTCTTCAACTGAGATTTACATAAACAAGTGTATATGACACAACCACCAGGTTTTGAAATTAAAGGACTGGAACATAAATTCTGCAACTGATAAAGGCTTTATATGGATTAAAACAATATCCACGAGCTTGGTATGCCAAAATGGATGAATACCTTTGTAAAGTTGGATTTCAACGAACTAAATCTAATGATACCTTGTATGTACGCCAACAAGGTAAAAATCTGGTAATTATTGTTATGTATGTATATGATTTGATCATCACTAGCAACAATGATGGTCATATTGCACGGGCGAAAAGGAGTTACATGCAGGTTTTAGGATGATATATTTGGGACTACTTCACTATTATCTTGGAGTTGAATTATTCCAAAATCCACATCATATATTCATTTCTCAGAGTAAGTATGCAGCAGAATTTCTTCAGCGATTTGGAACATAGGATTGCAAGCATATTCTTACCCCCATGGAAAAAAACTTGAAACTTTCAAAACTTAGCAGCACTACTTATAGAGAGTTGATTGGCAACCTAATTTATCTGACAACCACTCGACCAGATCTTTCTTATTCCATCACTATTCTTTCACGCTTCATATAGGAACCACGAGACAGCCATTGGAATGCAACCAAAAGAGTTCTTCGTTATATCCAAGGAACAAAAGATTTTGGTCTTCTTTACAAAAAGACTAAAAACTTTGTACTTGGTGGATTTTCAGATTCCAACTTTGCTGGCAGTATTGATGATAAGGCATCAACCTCAGGTTATTTAATGAACATGGGGTCAGTTTCAATGTCTTGGAGTTGCAAGAAGCAAGCTACAGTGGCCAGTTCTTCAGAAGAATCCGAATACATATCAGCTTGGGAAGCAACATGTGAGATTGTTTGGTCGTGCAGAGCCTTACAGGACTTGGGAATTCCTCAAGCAGAAGCTACATCGTTATTCATTGACAACCAGTCAGCAATAAGGCTTTCCAAGAACCCATTTTTTCATTCAAAGAAAAAGCATGTGGACACCAAGTATCATCATATCAGATCACTCATTGCAAAGGATGTCATCAAGTCGATTTGTTTTCCTTTAGAAGATCAGATCTTTGATACCTTCAACAAACCACTTGGCAAGATCAAATTTACTAATTTTAGGGATGCACTTTTTATATTTTGTAATGTATGTTTGGATCATATGGGGGGGATGTTAGATGATCCAAAAAATAAAAATATCATAGTTTAAAGATAGGTTAAAATATTTATTAAATTAGAATATTGGAGACACTTAGAAATAGAATATTGTTACAAAATATATGACTCTAGAAAAGTGTCATATCATAGGCTCTAATATAGGAAAAAAGTTAGTATATTTCTTAGGAGGATATTTATTGTAAATGGACACTTGTTATTTTAATGAGTGATCCATAACTAAAATAGGTTAGGACATTTAGCTTGTATATAGCTCATTCTCCCGATTGCAAGAGTGTTGGATTCTACGGGTGTAAACTCTTGAAAATTTCTCATGTAATTTATTTTCCTATTAATACAATTATATGTCTGAGGACACTTCTTCCATTAGAAGAGTTGGTCATTATGCTTCTAAATGTCCTTATAAAGAAAACCATGATAAAGGGAAACATTTTGAAAAAGGAAGGAGTTATTATAAAAATGAAGAAGAGGGAGATTCTTATCAAGATCTGCAAGTGCTCATGGCATGTACCATGGATGATGAAAATTCTCTAAAAGAAAGGAATTTGGTTATTAAATAATTGCATTTGTCAAGGCAAAAAGGATGCTTTCATGGTTGTTGTTTCTATTGTAACTTAGTTGGGCATAAGGCCACTGATTTCAGTTTAAGTATGATGAATAGGAATCAGATATTGGAGTATTTCCAGCACACAATAAGAAATTTCAAGAAAGTTGGAAAAAGAAGAAGCACCAGTCAAAAACATAGGGAATATTGACCCTACTACAATAATTTGTTTCTAAAGTTTAATTCTCATAAAAAATGCAGGAGTGATGTGAGCTACATTATAGGAATCATTAATGTATCATCACAAGGGGAGAAATATATGGTGATTCCCATCGTTGGTTTGGTAATTATGGTTGTGTTTATTTCTAACAGTGCATCTGATATGACGAACAGAAGACGGGTACATACTATATAAATCCAGGGGGAGATGGAGTTGTGAAGTTTTAGTATTTCACTTTTTTTACGCGAGTTTCTTGAAATAAATTCGTGTATACACACGAGTTCCATTGGATAGAGTTGTGTAGGTTTTTCTCTAAGAAGAAAACCATGAGACGGACGCAAGAACATTTTTTGATATGCTGCTGACATTCTAATTTTCTTTATTTGATGTTGATGGTTATATTTGTTGATATGATATTGAGTTTTGATTATCTGATTGATGAAGATGCTTTTATGAATGAGTTGTTGTGGTGATCAGGAGCACAGTTTCAGGGGGAGCATTAGCCTTGCTGAGAATAATGCATTGTTAGAAGTATGTTGGTTGATGAATTATGATCTCTCTCTTGAGATATTTTGGTCTTGGTTATAAAAATTCATACCTGTAATTTGATGTAAGGGTCATGTTGAGACCTGTGATGTAAATATTTTCATATCTAGTCATGTATGGACTTGTTCAAATATGTAAACCCACTTGGTTGGGTATTTGAGTCAAATTTGTAACCCACTTGGTTGGGTAGTTGAGTCAAATATGTAATTCCACTTGGTTGGATCATTGTTGTAAGTATCAGTCCTGTTGGGTATGTGTTATATTTTTTCCATGACTAAGCACGCGTGGGGGGGTAAGAGGGGGGGCGATAGCCCCCACTTTGCGCTGGGCGCAACGGGGGGGTCACAGGGGGGGCGGTAGCCCCCCCTGTCGAGGTCCGGGGCAGCGCCCCGCTCCATCTCTTTGTCCTTAATTTCCGGCGGGTAGTCCGCGTCCATGGTTTTGTGCATGGTTTTGCACATGGTATTGGGGTACGATGGTTTTCGGCCCCTAGTATTTTTGTAGATCCGGTCAAGGGAACTACAGTTATGTTCTAATCCAGGGTTTATGGATTGGGGTTTGTGTATGCTTCGGCATGTATATATATGTGTGTTGTAACACTAAAAGGAATATAATGAAAAATCAAGCTGGTCGTCCCGATTTGGGATCCAGGGGAAAATCTCTGTGTTTATCTATTGTATGTTTTATGCTCTTTCTATTGTTTATTTTCTGTTATAAGATTCGTGTGTAGATCATTTATGTTCAGGTTTAAAACCTACATTTGGTATCAGAGCTGTTTCGGCTTCAAGGGGACGCCTTTGCTACTGAGGGTTTTTTTCTTGGGCCTGAGGTAGACCCTGTTCAGTGGGAGATCTGCAGGATCGATTCTTGCTGTGAAAGAAGATCGCGAGTGGCGGGAAGATAGAGATCAAGAAATTTAATGGTCAGAGTTTTGAGTTGTGGAAGCTCAAGATGGAGGATCTGTTGGTGGATAAAGATCAGTGGATCGCGGTAGATCCAGGTACTAAACCAACGGAAATGTCAGATGAAGACTGGAAGAAACTGGATCGGAAGGCTAAGAGCACAATACGGTTGTGTGTCTCAGATTCAATATTGTTGAATGTATCTGGGGAAGCTACGGCGAAGACCTTGTGGGACAAGCTAGGGACTTTGTATCAATCTAAGTCTCTGGTGAATAAGTTGTTCCTGCGGAAAAAGCTGTATAACCTAAGGATGAAGGATGGAGACTCGGTGACAGAGCATTTGAACACCTTCAATACTGTGGTAAGTCAGTTGTCATCTGTTGATATTAAAATCTCAGATGAAGATAAGTGCATCAGCTTGTTGTGCTCTCTACTAGACTCGTGGGACAGTCTGGTTATTGCAATAGGTAGCAATACAACTACCTTGAACTTTGATGATATTGTCTCAGCCTTACTGTCGGAGGAAATGAGACGGAGAAATATGGAGGGTCAGAATGGAGATGCCTTATCTGTACGAGGAAGGTCCCAGAACAGAAACAAGAATAAGGTTTCGAGTGGGAGATCTAAATCTAGAGGGAGATCTAAATCTTCTGGAAAGTTTGTAAAGGTGTGCTGGAAATGCGGAAAGGAAGGGCACTACAAAAAGGACTACAGATCTAAAGCTCCTGAGAAAGGAAAGGGATCTGATGATGCTCCTTCTGCAGAGGAAAAAACCACCTCGGATGAAGGTGGGGATGTGTATTGGCTTCTTCTTCAAATACACATGTAGATCATGAGTCATGGTTGATTGACTCAAGTGCATCCTTTCACTTCACTCCCCATAGGGAGTGGTTCTGCGAGTATGAGAAATATGATGGTGATGTCTTCCTAGGGGATGATAGGAAGGCCAGAATCATTGGACGTGGAAAGGTCAAGCTGAAGCTGCAAGGTGGAAGGATTAGAACACTTCCTGGTGTTCTGCATATTCCTGCATTAGCCAGAAATCTGATTTCTGTAAGCAAGATGGATGATGCAGGTGTAAAAACAGTGTTCGAGAAATATGCCTGCAAGATGGTTCGGGGAGCACTGGTATTAATGCGGGGATTTTGGACTGGAACTCTGTACAAGCTACAAGGTAGCACAGTTATTGATGGGTGTAACAGTTCTATGGTTCCTGAAAGTGGGACGGAAAGCCTAGCTGTGTCTGGAGAAAAGACCATGCTATGGCATCAAAGGCTTGGACATATTGGAGAGAAGGGCCTTCGGATACTGCATAGAAATGGTATGGTAGAAGGTATGTCTAACTGCTCTCTGGATTTCGATTTTTGTGAACATTGTGTATATCGGAAGCAGATTCGGGTGAGTTTTCCTTCTGGTGCTAAGAGGGCGAACAAGATATTAGAGCTTGTGCACAGTGATGTGTTTGGACCTGTGTCAGTTCCATCACTGGGAAATTCGGTGTACTATGTTTCATTCATAGATGACTTCTCAAGGAATACATGGATATATTTCTTGAGGAATAAATCTAAAGTCTTTGAAAAATTTAAATAATTTAAGGCTCTAGTGGAAAACCAGACAGAGAAGAAGATAAAGGTGCTGAGGACAGATAATGGTGGGGAGTTCTGCAAGAAGGAATTTGAAGAGTTCTGTAAGAAGTGTGGTATAGCACGACAGAATACTACTCCATACACACCGCAACAAAATGGAGTTGCAGAAAGAATGAAAAGAACACTGATGGAAAAGGCAAGAAGCATGCTCAGTGGTACTGGGTTAGGACAAGAATTCTGGGCAGAGGCAGTGGAGACTGCATGTTATCTGGTTAACAGATCACCTTCATCAGTGTTGGAGGATAAGACCCCACATGAGGTATGGACTGGTAAGAAACTTTCTCTTTCACATCTAAGGGTATTTGGATGTGATGCATATGTACATGTTCCAAAGGAGAAAAGGACCAAGTTGGATAATAAATCTGAAAGGTGCATCTTTATTGGGTATAAGGATGGTTTAAAGGGTTACAAGCTTTGGAACCCAGAAACAAGGAAGGTTGTGTACAGTCGAGATGTGGTGTTTAAAGAAGTGAAAGATGTTGTTAAACATGAAGTCCTACCAAAGGAACCTGAGAAGATAGAGTTTGAGCTAAAGGAGGATGAATCAGACTCTACAACAGAAGAAGACTCAGAATATGAAGAGCCACAAACTCCAACTTTGAGAAGATCAGTTCAGGAAAGAAGGCAAACAGAAAGGTATAATCCATCTGCTTTCTGTTCAGGTTTTTCCTTAACTATAACTGATGATGAACCCAGAACTGTCAGGGAGGCAGTAGATTCAAAGGATGGAAAACTATGGAAGGAGGCCATGGTTGGTGAAATAGCATCCTTGCACAAAAATGATGCATGGGATTTGGTGGAGTTGCCGGCTGGAAGGAAGCCCATTGGGAGAAAATGGGTGTTTAAGAAGAAGATGAATGTAGAAGGCAAGGTGGAGAAATACAAATCTCGGTTGGTAGCGAAAGGTTATTCCCAGGTGCCGGGAATTGATTTTGGTGATATTTTTTCTCCTGTTGCCAAGGTTACTTCTATTAGATTACTTTTATTTGTTGCTGCTGCATTTGATTTTGAGATAGAATAGATGGATGTGAAGACATCTTTTCTTCACGGGGATCTAGAAGAGGAGATCTACATGAAGCAACCTGAAGGCTTTATGGTGAAGGGTAAGAAAGAACTGGTATGCAGGTTGAAGAAGTCTCTGTATGGGTTAAAAGAGTCACCAAGGATGTGGTATCAGAAATTTGATACCTATATACGGGGACTTGGCTTCACCAGAAGCAAGGAAGATCATTGTGTTTATTTTAAATTAATTGGTGATCATGTTATATATTTGGTCTTGTATGTGGATGATATGTTGTTGATTGGAAATGACAAAGAAATTATCCAAGATTTGAAGACCCAACTGTTCTCCAAATTCGACATGAAGGATCTAGGTGCTGCAAACTATATTTTGGGCATGGAAATTAAGAGAGATCGAGCAAAGAGGAAGCTCTGGTTAAACCAGAGGAAGTATGTCGAGACTATATTACAGAGGTTCAATATGCAGGATAGTAAACCGGTGAATGTTCCTATTCCTGTAGGTGTAAATCTGTCTGCTGAACAGTGTCCCAAGACACAAGAAGAAGAGGAGTATATGTCCCGTGTTCCATATGCAAGTGCAGTGGGTAGCCTGATGTATGCAATGGTATGTACTAGACCAGACATTGCACATGCGGTGGGAGTATTGAGCAGGTTTATGTCAAACCCAGGGAAGGAGCATTGGACAACAGTGAAGCGGGTTTTCAGATATTTACGTGGCACTAGTGATTATGGCTTGTGCTACCAGGGAAGACGAGGATTGGAAAGAATGTTGGACATTCGTGGTTTTGTTGATGCAGACTGGGCTGGAGATCTGGACCAAAGAAGATCTACAAGTGGGTATGTATTTAGCCTATTTGGAGGCGCAGTCAGTTGGATGAGTAAAAGACAGTCTGTAGTGGCTCTTTCAACTACAGAGGCAGAATACATAGCAGCCACTCATGCAAGCAAAGAAGCAATTTGGTTGCAGAGATTGTGTTCAAGTATGGGGTTGGTACAGCAAGCTATAAGGATAGACTGTGATAGCCAAAGTGCAATTTTCTTGGCTAAGAACCCTGCTTATCATTCAAAGACAAAGCACATTGATGTTAAATATCACTTTGTTAGAGATATGGTTGAGGCTAAAAGGGTGTTGCTGGTAAAGGTGGACACTTTGAAGAATGTTGCAGATGCATTGACGAAGTCTGTGAGCACTCAGAAGTTCTCTTGGTGTAGAGAAGCAATGGGTGTTGAAGAATTGGCCAAATGACTAAGCTCTCCTGTGGCCCCCCGTGGAAAGAAAACAACAAGTGGGAGAATGTTGGGTATGTGTTATATTCTTTCCACGACTAAGCACGCACTGGGTAGTCTGCGTCCATGGTTTTGTGCATGGTTTTGCACATGGTATTGGGGTACGATGGTTTTCGGCCCCTGGTATTTTTGTAGATTCGGTCAAGGGAACTACGGTTATGTTCTAATCCATGGTTTATGGATTGGGGTTTATGTATGCTTCGGCATGTATATATATGTGTGTTGTAACACTAAAAGGAATATAATGAAAAATCAAGCTGGTCGTCCCGATTTGGGATCCAGGGGAAAATCTTTGTGTTTATCTGTTGTATGTTTTATGCTCTTGCTATTGTTTATTTTCTGTTATAAGATTCGTGTGTAGATAATTTCTGTTCAGGGTTAAAACCTACAAGTCCTTGGTGATAGGAAAGGTCATACTTAGTTGAGTCATAAAGTCATGCATTCTATTGAAAATTTATCTAAAGATTTAGCATGTGCTCAGGGGGAGCATAATCAGTATAGTACAAATCATATCTATAGAGCTCTTCTTTCTACAAGGAAAGAGAAACCGTGTATTGGTATTGATCTGCACTTTTCCCTTGATGTCAAAGGGGGATAGTAACTTGGTGTTTGAATAATGTTTATGATTGATGTATCTATCAAGTATCTGAAAATTGTGGTGATCAAACACCAACATGGTTTCCATCAATTCCAAAGGCGGATATTGTTGGCATTATGATGTAATATGTTGTTATGTTTTCCTTGATGGAAACCTACTCGATAAGTTGCCTTTTTTATAGAAACCTATTTGTTAAAGATGTAAAAATGATGTATCTACAGGTCAGTTCAGATGTGACAAAAAAATGAATTCCAGCCAGTGACAGAGAAATGATAAACATAATATTTCACAATGTATACGTAGGTTTGATGAAGGAAACCCAAGTGTGCCTGCAGGTTTGATGAAGGCAACCTGAGTGTGCCCATAGGTTTGATGAAGGAAACCCGCATATGCATCCAGAATTAGTGAATACGCTGTTTTGATGAAGAGAAGTCGCGTATACATGTGGGTACAAAGAATACAAGTCGTGTATGTACTTACACACTCAGTTTATGATACTAGGTATCTGTACCATGGTATTAGCCCACAATATTGAGCATGGTGTTGTCTATTTGATTTCTTCCAAGAATACCATCAAGACTTGTGTGGTTTTGGCTCATGGTATTGGAAAAGGCTCAAACTATATAAGGAGAAGAAGATCATAGTGAAAATTTTGCATGTGTATGGGTTTTGATTAAATACTTCACTCTGAAGTATATCTTCATGGAATGGATTATAGTTTAATTATAGATTTGAAATATTGATGCACCTATGGATATAATGATGGGTGAGGATCTCTAGATCTGAAATGACTATGTATTTTCTTGATTTGTTTGTGAGATGTTTACACTTGTGATCTGAAGAATTTTTATTCAATTGAAGGGTAAGATCTTAGTTGATTATTTATTCTGAAGAGTTACGCAGTCCTCAAATGTTAACAGATCTATACGCAGGTTCGTCTCAGTAAAAGTGCGTATATACACAAGTTCGTTTCGGCAAAAGTGTGTATGAAATCTATGGTTTTGCTGAAGAATGATGAAGGAAATTTCTGATCAGTTTTATTGTGTTTTTGTTGTGTGTCAATTATGTCTTCATACAGATCTGGGTTGTTTGAGTATTTTTTATGCTGCTAGTTGACTGTGATTAAAGATCAGTGATTGGTTGGTTGATTAATGATTCAATGAATGATTTGGTATAGTTATATGTTTCATTTTGTTGTATGTTCTTTGGGCTTAAATGAGTGGAATGGGTCCAATCTGAAAATATGATGAAAAGAGGCCTACAAGTTGTGTTGTGTTGTGTTGAAGTTGTTGGATCTAGTGTGAAAACTAATGAAATGTGGTCTACGGTGGTGTTGAGGTTTGGAGCCTTCAGTGAGGGGGTTGTAGCTCCCTTCCAGTGGTTGCTGGTAAATGAAATCAAGGGGTAGTAGCTCCCTTCCAGGAGTGGCTGATAAACAAGAGTAGGGGGTCGTAGCTCCCTTCCAATGGTAGCTGGTAAACGAGATCAGGAGGTTGGAGTTCCCTTCCAGTAGTAGCTGGAGAATGAGAGAAGGTTCCAGCCTTCTGTATCTGGGTTCCTGCATGCTGGTATGAGACTGTGCCAGTACAATATTGTAAGAAGTTTTCTTTATAATAAATATTGAAGACAGAGAGGACAACAGCGGTGGTTTTCTCGCGACTTGGGTTTCCACCATAAATCCTGGTGTTCATGTGTGTTTCTTATGTGTGATGATTTATTCTGTTCTTATTTCACATGCTTACTTCTTACTAAATGATTGATGAATGAATGATGCCCTGATCTAATAAATATTTATTTGCATAGTAAGATCTCTAGACATACGTAATTTTCATTAAATATAGCCGCATGTGTACACTAGTTGGATTAATCAAAGTCGTGTATATAAATCAGTAAAGAAAAAGTAAAGTTTATTGTGAGTTATAAATATTGGTTCACCCTTCCGAACACTTGGGGGCCACAATAGCTCTCTGATTGGGAAAATAGCAGGCATGGCACTTTCTAATGAAATCAGGTAAATTATAGGTCTGAGGAAAAATATAGAAGGGTAAATTGGACTCCCCGAGTCCAATTTCAACAGTTTGATCAATGAAATTGTCTTCGAACTAGCAGTATAACTCAAAGAGATCAAATTCGCATTTTGTCTTTCTAATTTTATAATCCCTATCAGCAAGGGGAATATGGTTAAGATCGACAATGGGAGGGAGCATTAGGTTGATTGGATCATCATTATTTTTCTTCGTAGGAGGCATGTTGACTATTCAAATTGCAGGAAAGCGAAAAGTAACGGTGGGAGTTTACCATGGATTTGCTGACATTCAGTTGTAGGTGGAAACGATGTCTTTTTCCCGAGCTCGATCAGTTCCTTTTTTGACTTTGGAAGCTCACTGTGTTAGCACAATTTTTAAAAATAAAGCCGAGTGAGAAATCTGTGAGAAAAGGTAGTGAAAGTGGTGCGTAGAGGGGGTTTTATGGTGATGGCATAGTCCTGTTGGAGGTGTGGTGTCGTTATTGAATTCAAATGGTTATCCCGAGAAACAATAAATGTGTAACGTACATGGCGAGGTGTCATGATAGGAATGGAGGGGAGTGCGCAGGAAAAGCTGGCGAGAAAAGACGGAGGGTTGCAGGATTTCGAAGGGGGGTCGAAGCAGTAAGAGGTTTGTGAGGGGGGATGCAAAATGTTGAGGAACTGACATGTCAGGCTAGGACCAGCGGGAGGAAACCGCTTTTCAGACCCCCCAACCCCTGCCCCGCTGATAAAGATAGGATGGGCAGGGGGGTGTGAAAATAATTTTCGGTCGTTGATCTGATGAGGCAATGATCAGATAGATGATAGGAGCGCAAAGCTTAACCACATACGAAAAATCTCCTTTTTTCGCTTTCGAAAATTATCATATGGGCGGAAAACTTAGGCTAAAATAAATAATTCCACTGGACTTACGATAAAAACATTTGATAAGCTTAAACTTGGGATAAAAGGCCACATAATGTAAAATCAACCTCTTTTATCCCTTTGAACCTTTTTAACTCAAATTTCTCCTAACATAAGACTAATTTTGACCAATCAAGGGTGCATTTAGATGTGAAAACCCTATTTTATTTTCTTTGAAGGGAAAAACACCTAATCTACTAATATCTATCATTTTTTGTGTTGATTCAGCTTAAACAATTGAATCAACTTATTCATCTACCTAACTAACATTAGCCAAGATTACACAGTTTGGCTAACTTATTCACTAATCTAATTAATAGAAATTGAAAATTGTTTGATCATGATTACATTATAAGATCTCAACAATGACTCAGGGTTGTGGCATTTTAAACAAGCTACACAACATTCAATTTATTCCTAAAGAATCAAACTCTATATCAAGTAGTGGCATTTAAACTTGCATCACTTTCAGTTCTATTTTTTGTTTTTCATGGGGTTCTTTCATCGCCATTCCTTCATTCTTTTTTTGTTTTTTGTTTATTTTCTTTTCTTTTTTCTTTTGTTTTTCTTTATTCTAGTTTTTTCTTTTCAAATACCCTCTTTTCATTTTTTCTTTTCATTTTTATTTATATTTTTTTTGGAAATCATTTGCAACATGCAATATTATTTACAATTTCATATCACTGAGAGAAAATATTCAATCACCTTGTGATCCTATAAATTATAGGACCCTAACAGTGGCTCCAGTTGGGGATGGCACTCTCCCTATGAGGTGCCAAGAACCTTTGACCATTAGGCTTGAATTTTCTTCTTTCATCACTTTTCTACATCTGATTTCTTTTTTTTGTAGTAGTAGTAGTAGTGTTACACAGCAATTTGTCACCGTCCCTACAATTCCCCATCCTGCACAATTGGAGGGCTCATTCTGTGACCTGTGAGCAATGACATGACTTGAAAACACCTTCATGACATCCCTCTGAACATGAGCTTTCATTTCCCTGAAGACAACTCCTTGTGAAAAACCCTAAAAACACCCCTTTTGCATTGGCGCGGGCAGCCAGTTCAGTACCCACGCCAATGGGGGAAATCCTTCAAAGAGGGCGCGCCAATTGGCGCTCTGTCTCAAAGTCGCACTCACGCCAGCCATTTTAAGGAGTGTTTTTTAAAAATAAATGGCGGAATTTTCGTCCTAACCAATCCATAAACTGGTATCTAATTTGAGTTGGGAGGTTTGGCTCCAGATCTCCATGTAGAGGAAGTGGTTTGCCACCTCTCATGGAAGCTTCCTTGAGGATAGGGCCAATCCCATGATTATAGGGATCCCAACTCCCCTTCCTCCATCTATAAAAGCTTTCTCATCTCCTTTGCAAGCTAGTCTCCAAGTTCCCAAGAGCCATCAGAGCCTTATGCTGCAAGAGCCTTAATTCATTCCCTTAAGGCCAAATCTAAGCAAGGATATTATTGTCGAGACATCCGAAGAGAGAGGTTTGTCCCATCCTCGACAAGCTTTTTCGAGACGTGTTCCACTGGCGACCCTCTGAAGGAGAATTCAGCGTTAGAGCTATGGTTGTATTCTTCTTTGATTGATTAATGATAAACGACTATTAGTTATGGTTCCACTCCTGTTGTTAATTATGATGATGAGTTATGTCTTCTCTGACTGACATATAGTTGCATATACTGGATTTTACGCTTGTGTTTGTTTTGTTTCTTGCGTGTGCAGGTGTCCGATCACGGAGATCGTGAGGATTGTGATCTGCCGGAGCTAAGGAACGGGAGCGCTACTTTCTCTATGAGCGACAGCGTTGGATTCCAGGTAAGCCTTCATCGCTATTTGGTTTATTTTCAATTAGGAACCTGCACTATAGCATGTGACGATTGTTGCTAGACCCGGTCTGGGCTAGTAGGGATCGCCTCTGTCCACAGAGGGGATTTACCTCCACAACAAGTAGTTATGGTGGCACATTAATCAGGAGCTTAGGGCATTCTCTGTGGGCTTTAATTTCTGATAATAGGTCACCCAATAAAAATAATAAAACACAATTATATTTACAATGATTTTATCAAGAAAAACTTCTATTCCTATGGAAAATAATGCTTGAGTATCTTGCCATTCACAAGTCCACCAGGTAGCTCTGTTCCATCCAATTCTTTGAGGGAAAATGTATTATGACCCCTGCAGGCATGGATGATATAAGGTCCTATCCATAGGTTGTGAAACTTACCATGCTTACCTTTCTCTTATGTTCTTGAATCCCCGATAAAAACATTATCCCCTAACTGAAAATCATCAGCCTTCGTCCTTATGTCATAAATTTTCTTGAAATTTTTCTGGATGACTTATGTTTTATTGTACACTTCTTTTATGGATTGTTGCAATTGTATGGTCTGATTTATCTTTCTCTGAATATCATTGGATTCCACCTGCAACTCTTGCATCACTTTCATAAATGGGAAACCTAAAGAGGTTGGAAAGACAGCATCCATTCAATAAACTAATTGGTATGAGGACATCCCAATTGATTTCTTAGAGGTGATTATGTCAACCCACAGTGCATTTACCAGCTTATTGTGCCATGTCTTTTTGTTGTCTTCCAACAATTTTTTAATGATATTGACTAAACTCTTATTTGAAGATTCAACTAACTCATTCCCCTAAGGGTAATAAGCAATTGAATGTCCTAGAGATATTTGATACTTGTTGCATAATTCTGTCATTTTCTTTGACTTAAAATTTGCTTCATTGTCTTTGATAAGTTTCCAAGGAAATCCAAATCTTGACAGTATATTAGCTTCTAAAAATTTGATAATCACAGAATATGTTGCTTGTATTGAGGGTATGGCTTCAATCCATTTAGTGAAATATTCAGTGGTTGTGAGGATCCATTTGTGTTGAGTTGAGGATGGTGGATGTATTTCTCCAATGAAATCAAAACCCCATTGTTAAAAATGAATTTCAACAGATATTGGTTTCAAGGGTAAAGGTAGCAGTTTCCTCTCGCCTTCAAAAATTTGGCACTTATGACAGGAAGTAACTTTTTATGGACATCAGCAAAGAGTGTTGGCTGGTAAAAACCAGTTCTTAGGATTTTATTTGCAGTGGTTTTCCAATACAAATGTCCACCACAATCTCCTTAATGAAATTCCTGCATGATTTTATTTGCTTCATCCCTCAACAAATAGTTTAGTAAAATTCCACCAGTATATTTCCAATACAAATGACTGTCTAAGATACAAAATTCCGTAGCCTTTAACTTGATAAATATAGATTTTTTTTTGGTCAAACTAGGAGGAGCTTGTAATTTTAATAGTACAAAAATGAGGTATGCATACTAGGGAGAGGTTGTAAAAGCCTCACATATAATGCAGCTACAAAATTAATATCTAAAGCATGAAAAATGTTGAAAAGTCAACAAGAAATGTGTGTCTAATTTAATTTTCCCTTAATTAAATTGGACAATAAATTGTAATTTTATATCATAATCACTTGTAAATAGTTAACTGAGTGCTATAGACTTAGTTAGCTCATGAAATTCGAGTTGAAGGTGGTTGGTGAGGCATGTAGAGTGATTCTACTTGTTGTAGAGTCCAATTTTCAGTTAGTGTATTATTTTAATGCATGAGAAATCAGTTAACTCAATTAAGTGAATTAAAGTCAACCTAACTAGTTGTAACCGATTGTTGCACTAATGAGAGGTCAAGTGAATTAAATTAGATTTAATTCACATGTAGTGATCTGTCAAGTGATTGATGATTTAATATTAATAGATGCATGCATGTCATTTCATATGAAGACCTATTTGAGACATAGGTTAAAGGGATGTTATCTATCAGTTGTATTATTTGTAAATTGTTGGAATGCAATTAGACAACCATAGGATTTCCCATGATGTATTGCGCAATTTTTGAAGGTTGAATTTCCTAATTAATAGGGATCAATTGTTCTTACAATTGCGTAAGAAAGGCAGGCTGAGCAGAGGCAAGAAATTGGCTAAGTATTGGTTGATTTTGTCCGGATCAGTGTGAGACAGCTGGTAGAGTGCGGCAGACTCTTGTGAGAAGAGTGCATTGTATTGTTTCATGATTACTTGGTTGATTATACAATAAATATAGAGGGGTTTTGAGCAGCAAGCTTTCCCCGGGAAAAATATCTATGTTATGCAATTGATTTGCTTCTTTCTCTTACTTAGTGTGATTGTGCGATCATGTTTATTTTCCACAAATATTGTAGAAGGATTTAGTATCTTGTTTTAGTATATTACATGATCGGATTGAATCCATTGGTGTAATTTATACATGGTATCAGAGCGCCAAAAAATCACTATAGTGGAAAAGAAATTGAGTTTGTGCTGAACAGCATTCGAATTTGCAAAAATATTATTTGGTGCAACAGTCAGATCAAGATGGCTTTCAATGGATTAATAGTGGAATATGCACTCGAGGGCAGTTCTAATTATATTGCAAGGAAAGACAAAATGGAGGCAATTCTAGAGGACAACGGGTTGAAAGAATTTATCGAAATTGATATTCCAAGGCCCGCAACAGCAGACATCGCTCTTCTTGATGCTTGGCAAAAGAATGTTGCAAAGGCGAGGGGATGTTATTAAAGTGAGTTCGAGATCACATTGTCTCGAGTCTCCATGGAAAGGCGACTCCATATGAAATGTGGAAGGCCTTGACAGATCTGTTTCAGAACAGAAGTGACCACGGAAAATTGGAATTGAAGGACAAGCTCAAGAAAATCAAAATGGAGAAAGGCGACATTATTCTGAAATACTTGACCAAGTTCATCCAATGTCGAGATGAGCTTGGAAGTGTCAGTATTACTATAGAATATGATGACTTGGTGAACCTAGCATTCATAGGCCTTCCCAAGCACTGGCATAGTTATCAGGACTCTTGTCAATGGGAGGGAGAAGCTGGATGGAGTGTCTTTAGTTAGTTTGATATGAGAATAATTCAGGTGGAATACCGAGGATGGATTCTCATCAAGACAAATGATGAGGAAAATTGTGCCTTGGTGATATTAGAAAGAAGGAATGAAAGAAGTCTCTTAAATCAGACTAACAAGAAGGCAACAAGTGTGACATGTCCAAAGTGAAATGTTTTCACTGTCATGAGCATTGACATTATGCCACTAATTGTCCACAGAAGAAGAAGAACAACAAGAAGGCTTCGGGATCTATACTGGGTGATGATTTGGCTTCACAGCTCAAGTTGGCCTTCTCACTCATCACATGCATGGTGTCTAGTGCGATGGGATCAGTGTGGTACTTGGATAGTGGTGCATCTTTCCACATGACAGGAGACAGTGAACGCTTTAGTAGCTTGGAGAGGAAGGATCTTCAGTGATGACGAGAGGTATAGTGCTATTGGGATTGGTAAAGTTATTTTCTAGAGACAGTCAGGTAAACCTTTATTATTAAAATATGGCATGCATGTACCAGGCTTGAAAAAGAATTTAGTTTTAGTTGCTATGTTGGAGGATAGAGGATATGATGTGGTTTTCAATGAAGGTGTTGTAGAAAATTTTGTCATCCCCTAGAGACAGCCTAGAGTTGCTATAGACCAGTGCCTAGGACATCTTAGCATAGCAAGGAGCTCATAATATATCTTGGGTTTTCAATCCAAAATCTCTCTTACTATCTCTTGTAAAACAAGGAAATTAGTTTAAATGGAACCAAAATCTCTCAGAAGCTGATACAAAGATAAGGATAATGTAGGAACATCATGAAAAACTCCAATACAAAAGCATCAGACAGTTAAGAGACAACTTACTGCAAAGAGGGCCAGTTCGAATAGTATGCCACATAAATCAAATATCAGAAAGTGGATGCAGTGAGGAAAACATTAAGGAGATACTAGTTAACATGAGGCTGATACCCAGATACACAACATAACCACATATGGGCTTATCCAACTAAGAATCCATACATGACAATGGCGTTTTAAAATCACCCTCCTCAAGTAACTAATATAGCAGAAAATATGAATGACATGAACATGGAACAGTATATCATGACTAGGCCTATTTAAAGCGCTTGACTAATCCAAGTATGGGCACCAACTAGGATGAATCCTTACTTAAGACCAGTGAGCCACTCGCATTCTAGAACATGATACAAGAAGATAAATGCAATGAAATGAGATATTATATTAACACATAAGAAAATATTACATACTATGGGATACCAAAGACCAGAATCCTCATTACAGTTATAACTCCTCCTCACTGAGACCCTACGGGCTCTGAGCCTTCATACAAAAAATTTACAAGATGTATACAAAGCCTTTCACTGCACAGTTTGCTGATAGAAATCTAGAACCCTTACAATGAGTTTTTCATAGCTTTTATAGGAGAAGCAGAAAACTCTAGAGAAAATGAGGTCGGTGGAGTACATTTAATGACCTAATTTAAAGCGAATTTGAAAGAAAAACCCGCCTATGCTGTTTGGCAGTGTTGAACTAGTGTAAGTACTCTGCTACTGTTTATGAAATAAATGTTGGAGATGAAAGTCTCCTTATAATCAAGACATAAAGAATAAAATATACAAATGTTCTGTACTTGGCTGGAGGAGGGAAAACTGCTACAATAAAACCTTGAGGTTGCTTGTTTTTGTGCATGGTACTTTCGGCCCTCTAATCTTGAATTAAAATGCCAGATCTTTAATGCAGGGCGAGGCATTTCTCGATCTTCACTAATATTTGTATGCCGCCCAATTAATATTTCTTGCTGTGTAATCTTTCCCTTTGCAGGCGTCTTTAGGGTTCAATGGATTTTATCTATATTTCCATTAATGAGGTCATGTCAAAACAACTACCTTCGGCTTCCCTCCTAAATTTCTTCCTCGGAAACTGTTGAGGGCGGTGCTCTTGACTTCTGCGACCAAAGCAGTGAATCATGATGATTTTTCTACCGCGGAAAACCTGCAAAACCGCAAACCCGTTAAGGAAAACCAGACAGTGATGGAGATGAAGACGATGGTGACGTCGAAGACATGGCCATATGGCAAGAACATGCAGGGTGGCGGAGAAAATACAGTGGAGATATTGATAAACGAACGGAATGTAGGTTTTCCACGTAAAACACAACGTATGAACAAAAATTGATGAATAAGAATGCAACATATACATATATAGATGGCGGGGATGATAATACAATGGGTACGCGGGGTGATGACACATAGGCGTACACAAAGCTAGAAGGAACAAATGACGTGGTGGAGGACGGAGTCAAACGGGGAGAATGCGAGTGATTATGGGCCACACGATCACTGAATGAGATCGACGGTTCTAAGTGCATCATGGAGCAACAAAATGGTGGACCAGGGGCGTAATGGGCATGGGTTAAAACGCGTGCAGCTCTGGAGCATAACCACTGTTGGATGGAGGGCGCAGGATCGGACGACCACAATACATTCCGCTGCCTGACCTTTGACCAAACTTTAATGTGCGAAATGGGCGGTATGGGAGTTGTACATAAGGACACTTGTCAATCGGCGTATGGAATCGCTGGGCCTTTGACGAAAACCGCCAGCCTGGGGTAAGCGGTGCGGAATGAAACCATTGGTTTCTACAATGCGCGCGGGTGCGGGGACCACCACGGAAAACCAACTCCGCTCCATCGATTGGATTTGATCGGACGGCTCCAGACGCGCCCGAAAACTTTAACGATAGGCTCCTTTCCATCTAGAGCTTGGTCTAGCACCTGAGTCGTATGGGGAACAAAACAAAGGGGCTGGAACTGCAGGGGCTAGGCCTGATAAATCTTATACTGTGATTTTTAGCCTTTGTACACTGTATTTTTTGGGCGAAAAGGGTAACGACAAGCAGAATATGGAGGTTTTTGGCCACGGTAGCAATTTTGAAAGGTTTATATGGGGCAGTAGGCCAAAAATTTGAATGGAGGGGTTGACATGCACAACATCGGCTCCATCTGGGGACAGCATGTTCATCCTTGGACATGTCAATAACCTGCAGATCATCTGATCATTTTGTGCGAATTCTGCTCTTCGACACCTCTAGTTTTCATTTTATAATTCATCAGCACACACACATTATTAAAAGAATGATGAAACAAAAAAGAAAACTAATGTACAATATAATACACCAGGTTGTCTTTCCCTCCTGGGTCCCATACTTTGCTTTGCTGGTATCCATTAGTTGCATTATTCTTCAACTGTACCCTTCTATATTTCCATATTTTGTTCTGCAACTTGCCTCCAGCTATGCTTTCACTTTCTGTTCTTGTTCTTCTATTGCCAAATTTTCTCTGCTTTCTTGCTGCTATCTGTTGTTTCTGAGACACCTTCATCATCAGTCTTCTGATGCTGTCAATTTCCCTGTCCAACTTTTCTTTTGTCTAGAACTTACTTTGCCCACTGATGTCTTCATTATGGCTCTTGAAAGCCTGGTCGCCTTCTTCTTGTATTTTGAAAGGCAGTGAGATCTCTTCTTTTTGTTCCACAATAGCAGCTTTGAAAAAATTTCTCTCTGCTGGCAACATGCTGCTAGAAAGGACCCTTGATCCCTCTTGAAATGTTTGCAGGAAATGCACATAAGAATCATGAAATCATACCTGGTTAAGAGTATCTTGCAGGCAGGCTTCAACCAGGATTTTATCTCCTTTCACTGGATCGAGAAGAAGACTCTCTTGAGAGAGAGAATCTCCTTCATTCTCTAAATTGGAGGACTCATCGTATACTGGAGCTGAGTCCTTTAGGAGCTCTGGTATATTCTGCTCTGCTGTGCTGAGCTCTGTGAAAAGATCCATGAATTCTTCTGCAGGGGCTTGCTCCATTTTTTCCTCTTTTTCAAGAGAAAGCTCGTTGTTTTCATCTTGCTCAAGAATCTCTTCTTTTCTCTCCTCCTCTTCTTCCTGTATTGAATCATATTTATTCAACATAATCTCCAGCAACCTGATTTCTTCATTCCATAAGTTAAAATCTTCCACCGAATTTCCTTCCTCCTTTCTTTGACTATCAAATGGTGTCAAACTTCTTTCATCAGCATCAATCTCTATGTTGGAGAATTCACCTTCTATTTCTAGGAATCCCGTCATCTGTTCTTCATCCTCAAAGACCTGGTAGTGCTTGATATTATCTAGGGTGAGTGGTGCTTCTGGAGGAAGTATGAAAGAGGTGACCTGAGATTGATATGCTGGTTGTTTCAACAGTTCAGTCAAGGGGACTGGAATTTTGATCTTCTCAAGTTATTTTTGCAAATTGAAAGAAAAAGGGGACTTTTCTATTGAGACTTCTTTGGACTCTTCATTTCGATCTTGAGTTCTGGTCCGCTTCCTTGAAGATCTCAGATCGTATCTTCTATTGAAATGTGCTTGCATGAAATCATTAAATTGCTTACAATAATGGTCAATTTCTGCTTCCTCCTTTTCTTCTTGCAATGGGCATTCCATTTCATCATTGTTTGAGAAAGCAAGATTTGAATCTTCTAGTTCATAAGCAACATCTTCAGTGGAGTCATCTGCTGGACCTTCCAGGTACAAAGGATGTGGTACCTGATCTTGCTGCTCCTTTGCTTCCCTTGGCAATATTTGCAATGGTGGTCTCTTATACTGGGGATTGTATCCTCTGTTTGGAGAATTATAAAAATTCTTGGGGGTTGAATTCTTAGCCTCCAATTCAAGCTTGACCATCTTCTTAATCATTTTGCTTATTTCGTCCATTTTGTCAGAGTCTTTGTCTTGATTGGAGGTAGAGACCTCTTCTTTGCCTCTCCTTCTATTATCCTGTTCAACTTTTCCTTTTAATTTTCCAGTGGAGGCAAAGTTTGCTTCCAATTCAAGAGCATCTGACTGAGCATCATCTAGAGTGGCAGGTTTCCTTTCCCTCAAGGAGAAGCCAAAATCTGAATCGAAGGCGACTATGAAGACTACCTTAGCAGCAGTTTGGTGAGGCTTCATCTCAGGAGGCAGGCTCAAATATAACTTATTAAATCTTTTAATAAACTCTGACACCCCTTCATTATGTTTCTTCTTTAGAGTATTAAATTCAGTCAGACACATCCCATAATCTTTCTTTTCTCCCCATTTCCTGAGGAAAATTTCTTCCATTCTTTCCCAAGTATTTACAGAGCGGTCTGCTAATGTTTTAAACCATTTTCTGGCTTCACCGTCCAGAGATTGAACAAACAGTCTTAAGACCACGTCCAGATGTTCAACATTCAAATTTTCTGCAAAGGCACAGAAGACCTCAAGATGTTTCTGAGCATCAATCTCATTTTCTCCATTGAATCTAGGAAAAATATTCAAATAATCCTGTGGCATATCATTTAGCACTTGTGCTAAGGCCAGTGGAGCATATTTGTTTAATAGGAACGTAGGAATATTAGCCACTGGAGGAGGTGGGGCTTGTGCGGCAATCTGATGTACAAATGGAGGCAGAGGAGGAGGAGGAAGTGGAGTATGGATAACAATAGGAATGTACTGTACAGAAGCCTGAGTTGTAGATGGAAACAATTCACGATTAACAGGGGCTACTTCTGTAACTTCTTTAACTTCCTCAGCCTCAGGGGTAGGATGAAAGTTCACTTTAGTTCTTACACTTCCCTAGGGTGGACTATCTGAGTAATATTCAGGATTTTCCTCAGTGGAGTCGGAATTTTCCACTGGGATTTCTTGAGAAGAAGAGGATGGGTGATCTTCTACAAAATATTCAGGGACTTCAGCACGGGCTGATTGTCTTTCTTTCCAACTTCTTCTATGAATAATCTTCTCTGGGTCAGATACAGAGGATGTCTTTAACTTAGAGGAATCTGACCTCAAATGTGGCTTTCGAGGAGCCAGGACTACCAATAGATTTATCAAATAAAGAACAGTGGAGTCGCCAAGGTGAGAGATATGCAACTCTTCAACTCTCTGTGCTCACCTGATTAGAGAGTGAAAACAATTTGTCGAGGCCCAGGGAAAATGATTTTCTTGAATTCGTTCCCCGGCAACGACGCCAGAAATATGTTGTAGACAATTTTTTCATCCCCTAGAGACATCCTAGAGTTGCTATAGACCAGTGCCTAGGACATATTAGCATAGCAAGGAGCTCATAATATATCTTGGGTTGTCAATCCAAAATCTCTCTTACTATCTCTTGTAAAACAAGGAAATTAGTTTAAATGGAACCAAACTCTCTCAGAAGCTGATACAAAGATAAGAATAATGTAGGAACAGCATGTAAAATTCCAATACAAAAGCATCAGACAGTTAAGAGACAGCTTACTGCAAAGAGGGCCAGTTCAAATAGTATGCCACAGAAATCAAATATCAGAAAGTGGATGCAGTGAGGAAAACATGAAGGAGATACTAGTTAACATGAGGCTGATACCCAGATACACAACAGAACCACATATGGGCTTATCTAACTAAGAATCCATACATGACAATGGCGTTTTAAAATCACCTTCCTCAAGTAACTAATATAGCAGAAAATATGAATGACATGAACATGGAACAGTATATCATGACTAGGCCTATTTAAAGCGCTTGACTAATCCAAGTATGGGCACCAACTAGGATGAATCCTTACTTAAGATCAGTGAGCCACTCGCATTCTAGAACATGATACAAGAAGATAAATGCAATTAAATGAGATATTAAATTAACACATAAGAAAAGATTACATACTATGGGATACCAAAGACCAGAATCCTCATTATAGTTATAACTCCTCCTCACTGAGACCCTACGGGCTCTGAGCCTTCATACAGAAACTTTACAAGATGTATACAAAGCCTTTCACTGCACAGTTTGCTGATATAAATCTGGAACCCTTACAATGATTTTTTTCATAGCTTTTATAGGAGAAGCAGAAAAATCTAGAGAAAATGAGGTCGGTGGAGTACATTTAATGACCTAATTTAAAGCGAATTTGAAAGAAAAACTCGCCTATGTTGTTTGGCGGTGTTGAACTAGTGTAAGTACTCTGCTACTGTTTATGAAATAAATGTTGGAGATGAAAGTCTCCTTATAATCAAGACATAAAGAATAAAATATACAAATGTTCTGTACTTGGCTGGAGGAGGGAAAACTGCTACAATAAAACCCTGAGGTTGCTTGTTTTTGTGCATGGTACTTTCGGCCCTCTAATCTTGAATTAAAATGCCAGATCTTTAATGCAAGGCGAGGCATTTCTCGATCTTCACTGATATTTGTATGCCGCCCAATTAATATTTCTTGCTGTGTAATATTTCCCTCTGCAGGCGTATTTAGGGTTCAATGGATTTTATCTATATTTCCATTAATGAGGTCATATCAAAACAACTACCTTCGGCTTCCCTCCTAAATTTCTTCCTCGAAAATTGTCGAGGGCGGTGCTCTTGACTTCTGCGAACAAAGCAGTGAATCATGATGATTTTTCTACCGCGGAAAACCTACAAAACCACAAACCCATTAAGGAAAACCAGAAAGTGATGGAGATGAAGACGATGGTGACGTCGAAGACATGGCCATATGACAAGAACATGCAGGGTGGCGGAGAAAATACAGTGGAGATATTGATAAACGGACGGAATGTAGGTTTTCCACGTAAAACACAACGTATGAACAAACATTGATGAATAAGAATGCAACATATACATATACAGATGGCGGGGATGATAATACAATGGGTACGCGGGGTGATCACACATAGGCGTACACAAAGCTAGAAGGAACAAATGACGTGGCGTAGGACGGATTCAAACGGGGAGAATGCGAGTGATTATGGGCCACACGATCACTGAATGAGATCGACGGTTCTAAGTGCATCGTGGAGCAACAAAATGATGGACCAGGGGCGTAATGGGCATGGGTTAAAATGAGTGCAGCTCTGGAGCATAACCACCGTTGGATGGAGGGCGCAGGATCGAACGACCACAATACATTCCGCTTCTCGACCTTTGACCAAACTTTAATGTGCGAAATGGGCGGTATGGGAGTCGTACATAAGGACACTTGTCAATCAGCATATGGAATCGCTGGGCCTTTGAGGAAAACCGCCAGTCTAGGGTAAGCGGTGCGGAATGAAACCACCGGTTTCTGCAATGCGTGCGGGTGCGGGGACCACCACGAAAAACCAACTCCGCTCCGTCGATTGGATTTGATCGGACGGCTCCAGACGCGCCCGAAAACTTTAACGATAGGCTCCTTTCCATCTGGCGCTTGGTCTAGCACCTGAGTCGTATGGGGAACAAAAAAAAGGGGCTGGAACTGCAGGGGCTAAGCCTGATAAATCTTATACTGCGATTTTTAGCCTTTGTACAGTGTATTTTTTGGGCGGAAAGGGTAACGACAAGCAGAATATGGAGGTTTTTGGCCACGGTAGCAATATTGAAAGGTTTATATGGGGCGGTAGGCCAAAAATTTGAATGGAGGGGTTGACATGCACAACAGAAGGGAAACCATTCCTTTGTCACGAAGCCACCAAATAGGTTAAGAAGATTGGGGTTCGTGTGAAGAACCTCTACAAACTTGATGTAGATGGTTGCGCAGCATTGATGAGTAAATCAGACAGAGTGATGAGTTGGGATGAGGGTGATTTATGGCACAGGAGATTGGGCCATCTACATCACAGTGCTTTGAAGTTCATCCAGTATATTTCTATGAGGCTTACAAAGGGTACTCTTACGCAGATGGACACATGCAAGGGATGTACCATGGGGAATTATACAAAGGCCACTTTTCACGAGAAGGAGAACCGAGCAGCGAAAATCCTTGAGAGAGTTCACTCAGATGTGTGTGGACCATTCTCTATAGCTTCTACAGCAAAGCATAGGTATTATGTGATTTTTGTTGATGATTTTTCTAGAAATTGTTGGATCTGCTTCATGCAGAAGAAAGATCAGGTGTTCTCAAAATTTTGTGAGTTAGAAGCACTGGTTGAGAAAGATACAGGGGAATAGGTGAAGGCTCTGAGGAGCGAAAATGATGGTGAGTACATCTCCAATGAATTCAATAACTTTTGTGATAAATAAGGAATTTGGAGAGAGTTGATTGCACCTCATAACCCACAATAGAATGGGGCTGCAGAAAGAAATAACATCACAATTATGGGTGCGGCATATGCGGACAAAGGCATGCAACATGGCGGTATTTGTGCAGAACCATAGTCCTCATCAGATACTTGGCATGAGTACACTAGAGGAGGATTTTTCTGGTAAGAAACCTGATGTTTCATATTTTAAAAAATTTGGTTCATCTGTCTATTGCCATATAACCAAATATTCCATAAAGAAGCTAGAACCAACATTAGAGATTGGGATATTTTTGGGGTACACTGATACTCCCCACAACTATCGGGTGTATTTTTCAAACAGCAGGATGATAGTTGTCAAACAGGATGTAAAATTTGATGAGGAGGAATCCATGTGATTGTCCCTTGAGAGCGAGCTTTATTTTCATGCAGATGAGGAACTCTTGGTTCCAAAGGATGAACATAAAGATGTGGAGAAGCCACATGAGGATCTTGGAGTGGCAGAAACCATTAATGCAGAGCCATCCACCAAACATGATACGAGGTGCACCACAGAGGCTAACAGATTGAGACTTGATGTAGCAGAATATGTAGGAGAACCTACATCACAGCGCAAACAGAGATAGTCACCAGACAGGTATATTGGATACATGGCTCTTATGAGAAAGTTTATTGTGATAGAACCATCCTCTTTTGAGGAAGCAGTGCAGCAACCAACTTTGTTTGACGCCATGGTTGAGGAGTATGACTCCATCGTCAGGAACAGTGCATGGGAATTTTTCCCAATACCAGTTGGGAAGTCAGTGGTTGGATCTAGATGGATCTATAAGGTGAATCAAGCAGCAGATGGGAGTGTGGATAAGTACAAGGATATATTTTTAGCCCGGGGATTCTCACAAGTTGAAGGGATTGAATATGTGAAGAATTTTGCACCATTTGCACGATACTCGTCGATTAGATCTATCCTTGCACTCTTAGTGCAAATGGGTTGGCAAATACATCAAATGGATGTGAAGGCTGCATTTCTCAATGGAGTTATTGAGGAAGAAGTGTACATTGAATAGCTAGAAGGTTTTGAAAATTTTGGCAAGGAGTCGCATGTGTGTAGACTCAAGAGAGCATTGTATGGGTTGAAGCAAGAACCTCATGCTTGGTACACTAGGATTGACAGTTATTTCACAGGGTTGGGCTTCACGAAGAGTGAAGCAGATGCGAACCTGTACCAAATTGTGGTTGATGGTAATCTTCTAATTATTATACTTTATGTAGGTGATCTTATTCTGAAAGGTGATGATCAACTCATAACTTCTTGCAAAGAGGATTTTGCAAGATAGTTTGAGATGAAGGACATGGGACTCCTTCACTATTTCCTTGGTTTGGAGATATGGAAGCAGGATGGGGAGCTATTTGTTTCTCAAGGAAAGTATGCCAAAGAGATTTTGAGGAACTTCCACATGGAGATTTGTAAACCCATGGAGACTCCTCTTGCAGAAAAATGGAGGAAGGAAGATGCTACTTAAGGTGAGGTAGTGGAATCTATTGTTTATAGGCACCTTGTGGGTTCACTCATGTACTTGGTGAACACATGACCAGACATATGCTACGTAGTTAACCAACTTAGTTAAGCTATTGTTAAGCCGAACAAGATCTTTTGGAAGGCGGGGAAGCATGTCTTGAGATATCTCAGCGGAACTACAGAGTATGGATTATGGTACAGGAGGACAGGGAGAGTGAAGCTTCAAGGCTTCACTAATGCATATTGGGCAGGCAATCCATTAGACAGGAATATTACATCAGGAGGGATCTTCAGCATAGGATCGACAACATTTTCTTGGTACAGTAGGAAGCAGAGATCAGTTACACTCATTTTAGCCGAGGCAGAGTAAATGGTAACCAGTCAGGCCACATGTGAGGCCATCTGGATGAGGAAGATACTTGTTGGTTTGTTTGGTCATCAAATGGATCTGAAGGTGATATAGTATGATAACCAAAGTTGCATAAAACTCTCGGTTAATCCAGTATTCCATGAAAATTCAAAGCATATTTACATATGGTACCAACATCTCAGATATTGTGTTCAGAGACGCATTATGTTACTTCAGTACATTCCCACAGAGGATCAGGATGCAGATATTCTAATGAAGGTGCTCACCAATAGAAAATTTGAATACCACAGAGGTAGGATCAGGGTAGCTGATAATCCCTTTCTTGTTGAGAGGGAGTGTTGAAAAGTCAACAAGAAACGTGTTTCTAATTTAATTTTCCCTTAATTAAATTGGACAATAAATTGTAATATTATCTCATAATCACTTGTAATAGTTAATTGAGTGTGATAGACTCAATCATCTCATTAAATTCGAGTTGAGGGTGGTTTTTGAGGCATGTAGAGTGATTATATTTGTTTTAGAGTCCAAGTTGCAGTTAGTGTATTATTTTAATGCATGAGAAAGCAGTTAACTCAATTAAGTGAGTTAAAGTCAGTCTAACTGGTTGTAACTTATTGTTGTAGTAGTAAGAGGTCAAGTGAATTAAATCAGATTTATTTTACATGTAGTGGTCTATAAATTGACTGATGATTTACTATTAATAGTTGCATGCATGTCAGTTCTAATGAAGACCCAGTTGAGACACAGGTTAAAGGGATGTTATCTATCAGTTGTATTATTAGTAAATTTCCAGTGCGCAATTAGAAAACCATAGGATTTCCCATGATGTATTGCACAATTTTGGAAGGTTGAATTTCCTAATTAATAGTGATCAATTGTTCTTAGAATTGTGCAAGCAAGGCAGGCTAATCAGAGGTAGGAAATTGGCTAAGTGTTGGTCGATTTTGTCTAGATCATTGTGAGACAGTTGGTAGAGTGCAGCAGACTCTTGTGAGAAGAGTGAATTGTATTGTTTCATTACTCCTTGGTTGATTATACAATAAAGATAGAGGGGTTTTGAGCAGCAAGCTTTCCCCAAGAAAAATATATGTGTTGTGGGATTGATTTGCTTCTTTCTCTTACTTGGTGTGATTGTGTGGTCGTGTTTATTTTCCGCAAATATTGTAGAAGGATGCAATGTCTTGTTTTAGTATATTACATTATCAAGTTTAATCCATTGGTGTAATTTATACAAAAAATAGACTCAGCCATTAACCTAGATAATCCATGACCTTTAATGAGCTTGGTGGGTTTAATTTCAATATTGTATTCAAGGATAATGGAAATCCACTTACCTCTCTTCCCTTCAGGACCATTTTGATTCAGGATATCTTTGACCATAGAATTTGGAACAAAAGAAATTATGTGAGAATGAAGAATATATACTCTGAAATCCTTAATTTATTTTATTAGAGAAAATTATTGTTTTTCCATTATATCATATTTTAAGGCAACATCTCTTAGAGCCTTGCTAAAAAAAGAAATGGATTTCTCATGTCCTTGATTGTTTTTCTACAAGAGGATTTTTGCAACAGTATGTTCAGATGCAGCTAGATCAAGATCATGCTTAGCGAATTTATCGAGAGTAATCCAATTCTCTCTATTTCGTTCCGATATGGGCCGGTGGTTATCCACCACGGATCCTCTCTTCTCAAGAATCCATACATCCCTTCTCAGTGTATGGATGGCTATCTCTGAGGCACAGGTTGAAGTTCAGCCTAGAAAGATATTAAACTCGAACTTCGATATCATATTGAACTTAAATTCTAAGTTCGATATTTCTTCATTATATGCATATGGTCTTTTATTTTTAGGTGCTCATTTTGTTTGGGCCTTCAGTTTAATTTTCTACGCAGTCTATTCTCTCTCTGTGATAAGAATTCATATGTTCAATAAAATGGAATCTTTATTTTTGAAAATGAAAAGATTATGAAATATTTTTTGAAGTCAAGGCAGATTAACACAGGTGATTTTGTTAGGGCTTGTTTAACTTGGTCAAATGATTGTTTACCCTCAATACTCCATTTTACTTCTGTGTCTTTTCTTAACATGTTTGTTATGTTACTGAGGAGTTCTGCCAAGTTTGGGATAAATCTTCTTAGAAAGTTTATTTTAACAATAAATGATTGAAGCTCTTTCACATTCCTATGATGAATTATTTTTAAAATGGCCTCAATTTTGTTGGGATCAATCTTGATTCCCTCTTTGGAAATTATATGTCCCAGAATTTTTCCATCCTCTAGGCAAAATAGTGATTTATTTGGGTTAAGGAAAATTCTAAACTTCCTACACTTCTCAAATACTCTCCTCAAATTTATTCGATGCTCTTCTTTCATTTTTTAGTAAACAATGATGTCATCAAGATATATGACTATGAATATGCCAATTTTATAAGCAAAAGAAATGTCCATTTCTCTCTGAAATGTAGCTCCATCATTCATTAATCCAAAAGGCATCTTCACATACATGAAGGTACCCCATGAATTATTAAATGTTGTCTTATCCTGGTCATTAGGGTGAACTAAAACCTGGTTATAACCATAGAAACCATCTAAAAGATAAATCATACTAGAGCCAACTACCTTTTGTAAAATATGATCCATCTTAGGCAAGAGATAATTGTCTTTCAGAGAGACTTTATTAAGATTCTTGAAATCTACACAAAGTCTGATTTCACCTGTCTTCTTCCTGGTTGGGACTAAATTGGATACCTAGTTAGAGTACCTCAAAGGTACTATAATCTTATCATCATGCAATTTCTTAACCTCTTTTTCAATTAAAGGCATCAAAATTGGGTTCTAATTTTTTGTTTGAAAGGTTTTTTAACTTATTTAATAGGAATTTTGTGTTGTATAATGTTGGTGTCATAAGATTTTAAGTCTTCATAACTCTAGGAAAAAACATCAATAAATTCGTTGAACATACAGATGTATTTCTGCTTTTCAGCAGGGGGCAATGATTTAGACAGTTTTACTATCTTTGGGTCTTGTTCATTTCCTATGTTGCATTCTTCCACTTCATCTCTTGTGGGTTTTATTTTGAGTTTCTTGGATACATTGCTAAATTCAAATAGTTCTTCTAAGGGAACTAACCCTTTGGGTAAAGTATTATCTTTCAATTGGAGTACTTTTAGTTCCTCTGTTTCTTGATCTATCTTTGGTAATTCTATTTTATGCACATATTTATTTACACGGTTTCCTAACGGGTTCTCTAAATCAAACTTTACATCTACATTATTTTTCAACTCGCAATCTACATCAATGTTGGCTTCTTCAAATTCATCCTTGGATTGAAAAAAAAATCAATTTGTTGATCATTCCCAAAAACTTGCCAATATCTAACATTGTCTAGTATATTTCGCATGTGTTTTACCTCCACTATGTATTGATAACTGGGACAAAAAGGAATTTTGAAGGTATTGGCAAAAGTGGCCAGACCATCAGCTAGAACATTTTGATTTCTTTGGATTACTGATAAATCATATTCTTCAAAACATTCCAAAAAAATCTAGGATAGCATTTCTATAGGCTCTTAATCTAGGGTGTTTAGCATAATATTCTCTCTTAATTTGTTTTATTATCAGTTCATAATCTCCATGAATGGAAATTATTTTAGCACCAATTTTTTTCAACTTTGCATGCTGAGTTCTTGGGTTTGAAACCCATACTCTTGCCCCTGATCCCTCTTTACTAATAGTGCCATAAAAATATGTATTCCAAAGAGGTTTATTTTGTGTATTATGTTCCACTACTGCTATTTTGTTTTCTTCGATTTCATAGATATTAGTCTCCAAGTTGGAAATGTATTTTTCCATATTCCCATCATTATACAGAATGAATGAATCAAGGTCTGAGTTAATAGAGTATAAAGGATAATTATGAGGTTTATATTAGATACTGACCATGAAATTAATTAGTGTCTTCCTATATAATATTATTTTTTAACAAAACACTGGGATGGTAGCAAAGGTCATGTCCATCTGTAAGGTTCCTTGCAACTTAGCTCTCCATGAGGGAGATAATAACGTGCCATACTTAGGGGTATGTCTGCAAAAACTTGTCCATCACTAGACTATTAGCTGGAATCTGTGCTAAAGTAACACACAAGTTCTTGATGAGACCATAGCACTTCACTTTGCTTGAATTAAAAGAGTACAAATATTTGTATGGTCTAGTGATGTCAAGTCCTAGTTTCTCCATGACAGCCTTAGGCATAAGGTGGTGTGAGGATCCTGAGTCTACCTAGCATTATGAAAAAAATTGTCATGAATGTTCAGAATAATATAGAATGGAGGTACACGTCCTTCTTGAATTTTTCCATCTACTTCAAGTCCAAACAAAATTTCAGGATGGTCATCATTCAAATTGACTGTATCTGCCCCTTCTCTTGTGTTCATATCTTTCATTACTTGGGACCTATACATGTTTTTTCTCATAAGATCTGTTAGTGGAATGGGTATTGTTTTGCTAACTCATTTTCAATATTTAAGGATATTTGGACTTTATTCATGTTTAGGAAATCTAGTTTTTCAGTAATATCTTTTTAGGTGTTTTCTTTTGGCTGGATAGTGGTTGGAACCTCTGTCTGAGTTGTTTTTGAGGTAGTATCAAATATCTTTTTAGTTGGATTTTCTGGAGTATTTTTAGGAAGAATCTCATTACTTTTCTTTGCAGGAGTATCAATTGTCCTTTTACCTTGAGTTTCAACAGCTGTCTTGGCAGGGCTATCTGTGGTTTTCTTACTTCTAAGGTTATACTGCCTGTGAACTTCCATGATAGCATTTTCAAAGCCTTGTTTATAGCCATCTGATTCTTCAGAATTAAATTTTTTTTGCGAAAGCAGAAAAATGTATTGTTCTTCTTGAGTAAGAAACACAGAATCATCATCATTTATCCCCATTAATTTGATCTGAGTATCATCTAGGTCTTCCATTGTTTCACCCTCCCCATTAACATAATTTTCTTGAAATGGAGGCATGACCTGTTGGTCTAGTTCCTTTTGTTCTCTTTGTTTAATTTGTGGTGGGTTTCTCCTAAAATTAGGATTTATAATTGAGGACCTGGTTTATTTTCTCTTGAATGGGTCCTATCAGTAATGTTGATTCTCTCCATTATTTTTTCCATTGTTCTAACTAGGGAATCTATCTTAGCATCATAGGAATATGTTGATGGTGCCTCTTTGATAGTCACTCTCCTCTCAGTCTTAAGCCTAGGTCTCTTGGCTAACAAATTTTCCTCTACACCGACAGCATCTCTTCCAAGGTTGCAAGATTTCTTTCCCTTGATTGGTAATACATGTTAGCATCGAAACCATCCAGAAATTTAATTAGGGATAAACATTGAGGGGGGATTAATGTTTGCTGGAATTGCATTGTAAACATTATTAAATATGGTGCAGTAATCTTGCACGCTCTCTCCAAGGGCCCTTCTAATGTTCTCATATTCTAATAGGATCTAAAGGGGTTTTTTCTTTATCTTCCATCTATTGAGGAATGATTGGTGAAAAGCATTGAGATCATTTATATTGGCTAATGCTAAGGCCTTGAACCATTTTCTAACTTCCCTGGTAAGACTTTGAGCAAATAGTCTCATTTTGACATATTCGTCATCAACTTCTTGAAGATCGGAAAAATCAATCATTGTGTCAACATGTTGTTGAGCATTAATGGGTCCAGTACCATCAAACTGATGGATTTTATTTTGATAGTCCTGGGGCATATTATGCAAAGGTGCAGCCAAAACCAAGGAAGCATACCTTTTTTCCATGATTGGTATTTGTGGATGAACGATAGATGAGGGTATGAGTCGTGTAGGTGTAGGAGTTCCTACTGTAGGTTGAAGCACTATCTGAGATTTTATTCGAGAAGTAGTGGAGATTTTGGAGGAAGTAGGGCTAGTTTATGTAGGATGAACTGATTGAAAATAAGAAAAAGATGATGTTACTGTTAATGCAGAGAGTTCAATATATTGTTGAATGTAAACTTCATGCACAGCTTGACCAAGGTCTGATACTAAATCCTATAATTTGTTAAAGCTTTGGAGAATTTGCAGGTCAGATTATGGTTCAATAGGTTGAATTTCAGATGTAAAGGGTTGCAGAACTGATTGATCAAACATTGTTTCTTCAAAAAATCTTTTAGACTTAGTTCTACATAGACTGTGTTCGAATGGTTTGTCAAACTCAATATCTTTTAAAGTGAAAAAACTTTCAAGGGGAGAGTTTTCTCTGGGTGGGGGACAATTGTTTCCCTAACTTTCAGCTAAACTCCTTTTTCTAATCATTTTTTCAGGGTCATCTACAATTTTAGTAGGTTCTGGATCAGGATGAGATCTAGCGTAGATTATTTTAAGCGACAGAACTAAAAATTTTAAACACACACACACTATAATTTACAAAGGTGCATAACCTACGAACATTTATTTCTTAAAGTTAAAACATTATTTTTCTTGAAATAAATTTCTTTAACCAAGGAAATGAATTTGCAGAAAGGTCACAATGTGTTCTTCCCCAGTACGGTCGCCACTATGTTATCTCTCTTCAATTTCTGAGGTTGCGGAAGAAACTGCAGAGGTAACCACAAAACCACTTTGGATTTAAGTATCTAGCCTTCCTAAACTCAGAGAGGAATCTCTCTGTCAGATTTAACTTTATTGTATTTATAATATTAGGCTAGCTATTAATGCTCAATTGTTTGATATATGTTTTAATTGGTTTGGTTAATTAAATTCCTAAACTTCCATTGGGCTATGGAGTCTACAACTTAACATGGATCTATCTCATATTTTCAAAGGGTTTTCACAAGGCAAGGTAGTTGAACTAACTAGATCTTTCATATTTAAATTAAGTGTAATAGAAGAAATGAAATAGGTTCAATTAAGAAAAAGATAAATTAATAATTCTTTAACTTAATATTAGAGGAAAACATTTAAATTATCTACAGCTAGAATCATAGTGTATCTTTCAACAAATTTTATTCATCAACTTTCTGTAAAATAATTCAGATTTTAAAACACATAAGGATGGAAACAAAGAAATAAACACATAGAAAGTGAGAGAATCAATTCACAAAATATTCCAACACATGAATCCTATGAAATAGTCCTTCTATTACTGATCATCCCATCAAATGGAAAAGTACAATAGCTACTGGAATGAAAAAATCAACCCTCAATACTTTGAAATTTGAAGTATTTATACAATTATTTACAAAAAGTCCTATCATAACTTATCAGGATATCTTTTAGGAAAATATAAAACAAATTATATCACTTATTACAAATTATAGGGCAAGTTGGAATTGTTCGAAAGTTGGCCCTGATTTGAAGGAAATTGTTGTTGATCTATCACTTTGATCCTTGTTGTGTTGTTGATCCTTTGACTGAAGATAGAGTTACTCACTTAATCTATTAACTCACATAACTTATCCCACCTTCCTTCTTTCGGAATAGACAACTTAGTCACTCTCTTGTAGATCTCATCTACTTCAGTGTACTTGGAAAAAGTAGGATTGATGACAAAAATGTGATCTACCTCATGGTGTATGGTTAAATCATTCTCCAATGCTTCAAGAAAGGCTTTTCCTATTATGTTGTATATTATACCTGCAAACTTGGAGTTTTCCTTGGCCACCTCTTTCAATTTCCTGTTGTATTCCTCGTGAGTGATCAATTTATCATTTATCACAAATAAACTGGGAAATCCCTTTTTGTTCAGCACTTCAAACCTCTTGAAAAACCTGTTAACACCAATTTATAGCCCTTGGAATTTTTCTTCTAGTTGTACGACGAGGTTATTTTTGGTCAAAACCTTCTTGATCTCAAGTATTGTTTCAGTCATGTCTTCAATTCCCACTTCCTCCAGCATGTTATCACCAAATTGAGTCTTGTTGAGTTGTTGCAATGGTCAACTTGGAGTAACTATTTCAAACTAGCTTTTGACTGAAGATTAGCCTCTTCAGCCTAAGAGGGCTCTCTCAATTTATCAAAGGATTTGCAATGAAAAATCTGCTAGATGGCTAACTCTGAATTGGATTGAATGTGATGTTTTTGTGTAGGTGAAAGATGTAAACCATTAACTACTATTGGGCATGGAGTCGATATGAAAACTAAGTCACAAGTTAACCCATCTCATGGAAGCTAAGGCAATTGTATTCTTATTAAACCACACATGAATGACAGAACCGCCAGCTATATGCATATAGGAAGTTGGAGAATCACCATGAATTCCAAGTGATTATACATAAGCAAAATAATAAATCTTGGCAAAACAGTAGACTAGATGTAAACAGGAAGTTGGAGCATGTAATCAATGGCGCCAAAATGTTATCACCAAATTGAGTCTTGTTGGGCTGCTGCAATGGTCAACTTGGAGTAACTATTTCAAACCATATTTTGACTGAAGATTAGCCTCTTCATCCTGAGATGGCTCTCTCAATTTATCAAAGGATTTGCAATGAAAACTCTATAACTGGTTTTTCTTTCCTTCATGTGTCGTTTAATAATAATACAATTGCCTCAGCTTGCATGAGATAGGTTAACTTGTGACTTAGTTTTCATATCGACTCCATACCCAATGGTAGTTAATGGTTTACATCTTTCACCTACACAAACCTCTCTCATTTTTCCTTCAGATTTAACCATCTAGTAGAGTTTTCATTGCAAATCCTTTGATAAATTGAGAGAGCCCTCTCAGGCTAAACAGGCTAATCTTCAGTCAAAAGCTGGTTTAAAATAGTTACTCCAAGTTGACCATTGCAGCATCCCAACAGGACTCAATTTAGTGATAACATTTTGGTGAAAGGTCAAAGGTTATGCAAAAGGCGGATTTTGGAGAATGCTTTTGATACAGCTACTATTGTAATTTCTGATATCAGTAATAGACAGACAATGAATTTTCTTGCTTCACCTGAGATTCTTTATGTGTTTCAATGGGTTTATGTGTTTCTTTTATATATTGCTTCCAGTAGTATTGATGCTAAATTACTTAGAATTCATATATGCTCTGACTTCCTTTTAGCATTGAGTTACTGATTATTCCCATGTGTTAGTGTTTTTCTATCATTGAAACAAGAAAAAACCTCAGCTTCCATAAGTAGGAATGATTGTCATTGATTTCCTTTTAATGACTCCATAATCCCAATGGTAGTTGAGGCCTTTTAGAGTTTTCATTGCAAATCATTTGATATATTAAGAGAGCCCTCCCAGGCTGAAGAGGTTAATCTTCAGTTAAAATCTGGTTTGAAATAGTTACGCCAAGTTGACCATTGCAGTAGCCCAACAGGACTCAATTTGGTGATAACATTTTGGTGAAAAGTTAAAGGTTATGAAAAAGATGGTTTTGGAATGGAGTCGATATGAAAACTAAGTCACAATTTAACCTATCTCATGGACGCTGAGGAAATTGTATTCTTATTAAACCACACATGAAGGACAGAACATCCAGCTATAGAGTTTTCATTGCAAATCTTTTGATAAATTAAGAGAGCCCTCTCAGGCTGAAGAGGATAATATTCATTTAAATACTTACGAATAACCTCTCTCATTTTTCTCAAAAGTGCTACAAATTGGGAGATTCAAAGATGTATTTCGTCTCTATTTTTAGAATGCAGAATTTTCCTATTTTATACATGTTTTTAGAATGCAAATTATGGACAGTTGGAGATGGTTTTCAAAAAAACCAAGAGAGGTTTTTCTTCATAACATATTGACCTACAAAAAAATTCTTCAGTTTTTCAACATCTATCAAAGATAGGGAGATAATAGCTCATCTCTAAACTCTATTTTTTCAGAAGAAAAAAAAAAGGTGTCATTTTATTGATAAATAAACTTGCTAAAGGTGAAAATGATGTTTTTTGAAGAGGGAAAGAGGAAATTTTGCATGATCATACTTCATCATATCAATTTTCAGACCTACATGTGAAATTTGGAAGAAAAAGGGAGAAGTTGGAATTTTCTTCATAATTAGGTAGTTTCGTAGCGTGCTCCAGGCTTGAAGGCCGAAAAACGCTACAAAATTTCTGAAGATGCTCTTTTGCCTTTTAAATTTAGTTTTATGGAGAACTAAGGAGGGAAAAAAAAATTATTTAGCTCATTAGCCCCAAGGAAGATCCTCCAACAGTTAGAAAGGTCAAAGGTTATGCAAAAGGTGGATTTTGGAGTTTGCTACGAAATTTTTGTACATGATTGTTTTAGCAGTCAACTTAAAGTTTGATTTTTGACCAAATGAAAACGGATTTTGGAAATCTGAAAGAGTTTTTTCTTAAACACGGGTCCAGCTACAAAAACCTCTCTCTCTTTCTGCAAATCCATTAGGATTTGGAAATTATACACTTATCTTTGAAGCCTATTTTTCAGAATTTTCACTAACCAGATTTTTGAAAAAATTGTAAAAATTTGACTTGGAGGAGGTCCAGCTCAGCATCCACGTGGCTTAATGACACATCAGCACTCCATTACACTCATAAAATTATTTCATTGAAGTTGATAGGTTTATTGAATGGATTTGTTGAACTATTAATGAAAGAAAAGTCCTTTTTGAATTCAAACTCTGTAAAACAGAATATATCCCTAGGAAGTCTCCAACTGATGGAATCATGTTTGAAATAAGTCTTTGAGGTGGGAATTCGAAGCTATCAAGGTGGAAAATAATTTGTATGAATCCTCACTCTATAAATGAGATAGTTTTAGAGGGGGTTGGAAGATGTTACTTGTGACTACTACTATTGTAAATTGTTTTGATCAGTAATAGACAGTGGTTGTGGGCTTTCTCCTTCACCTAAGATTCATTTGATGTTTTCATGAACCTTGTCCTATGTATATTTCTACTTTTCTTTCAATATATTAATGTTTGATTACTCAAAATTCATGCTTCTCATGCTCTGACTTCCTTCAAGCATTAAACTATTGTATATCTTTCTCAATATCCTACTTTCAATATCTTAATGTTCATTACTCAGAATTTGTGTTTCTCATGCTCTAATTTCCTTTGAACATTAATATATTGAGTAAATTTTGGGTGTGTTTTCCTTTCATTTAAATATATAAATGCCTCAGCTTCCACAAGGAGAACCATTGTCATTGAGTTCCCTAGCACTGACTCCATAAGCCCAATGGTAGCAAATCTTCTACATTTTCCACCTGCAATCATATACAATCAAGTCATTATCATAGAGTTAGCCATATCATAGAGTTTGTATTGAAAAGATCATAAGTTATCTTGAGAGAGCCCTCTCAGACTGAAGAGGATAATCTTCAGTCAAAAGCTGGTATGAAATAGTTACTCCAAGTTTACCATTGAAGCAACCCGACGGGACTAAATTTGGTGATCACACAGCTCATACTTATTCTTAGAATTCATAAACCTAATAATATTATTGGCTTCAGTGGACTTATCATCTAGCTTCTATTTGATTTCTTCAATGGTTTTTGTAGCTTTCTCTATCAACTCCTTTTGTTCAAAAATGATTTGTATGAAAGGCCAAATTTCATTCATTTAGTTAAGGATGTTTGTCCATATGTTCTTTTATGCTTGGGCCAAGATATGGCCCATGCCTATATATTTTCCCAATTGTTGTATCATTTCCGTTAACCTTTGGGACCTTTGTGCCTCAGCCATGTGTGAGCCCTCACTTCTGTTTTTCTGCTCCTGTAAGGCATTTATCTATCCCTGCAGCTTCTTGATTTCTTCATTTTGTATTGACATATCTTCCATTTCTTTTGCAAGTTTTCCTGCAGCATCTCTGGGTTGGGCTGGAGGTGTTGTTGATGTAGAAGTAACTGTAGTTGATATTGTTGTGACGGGCACTGCATCCAAAGGAACCATGTCCAACTGTGCATTTTGTTCCTTCTATTTTATTAATTTATCCATCATTGTCTCAATATTTTTTATTTGTTCGTTCTGCTCCATGATCGACTTGATCATGTCTTCATTTTGGCTCTCTGACTCTCCTATTTCTTTTTTTTGTGGGTCCTCGGTTGCTGGCATCTTTAGCTGCTTTTTAAGTGCTTCAATATCAACATTTTTCTTCTTGATTAACTCTTCAGCTGCTTTGGCATTCTCTAGATTATACCCCATATTTATGACTAGTTCTTCTAATGATTTGATTTTGGTGTCATTTTCTAGAGATGAAACCCTTTCAATCTTCAACTGAGATTGGACATTAGTAAGAGATGCCTACAACTTTGAAGCATTCATAGAAGTGTTAGTAAAAGTGGAAAAATAAATTTCTCATATTTTCTATGCATCTCTATATGATCGATGGGATGAAAGTCCTTTGTATCAAATTCAAAAGAGGTCTTCTTGTAGTCAACAACTTTCTGTGGATGTGGAATCTGAGATTGTAAAAATTCCATTTGCATTTTTCCCTTCTTTGTATCAAAGGTTGATAGAAGCTTACTTTGAGCACTGGCAGTTTGTTTCCAGAATTGAGTGTAGGTGTTGCCTTTAAAGATCTCATTCTTGAGCATTATCTCTTTGTATTTGTCAAAAATACTTTTCTCTTTATCTCCATGAATTAGCCCAGATGTTTGGGGTGGATCATGATGGTCTTGTGACACTGATGATGCTACTGGGAACCCTGTGAATTTTCTACATGATTGTGTTGAAGAAAGTGGATCTTTTATGACTATGGTGGCTTGTTGTTCTTCTCTCTTTCTGTATATTATTTTAAATTCCTTTGTTGAGCTCCCTACAACTGAAGGGGATCCTTCCTCTCTTTGTCTCTTCTTTGTCTTCTCATGAGGAGTAGGATTCTATGAAGTAGATGCGGACATGAGTTGCTCCTCTGCTTCCTGTAAGGTTTTCTATGCCCATTCCAACTTATTCATGTACCTCTCAATATATGGCCTCTTTGTGTGCACATAAGTAGTGGTTTTTTGTTCCACCCTTAGCTTGGATACTAGGCCAAATGGGTCATAAGACCATGTGAAGCTCAAAGTGAAATCCATTTGTTTCAGGAGCTTATATTCTTCTTCACTAGTTACCCTGTTGTTACAAATAAAGGCACCAACCAGTGTCTTTATTCTGAACTGAGACTTCTTTTTGGTTGAAAAAATTGTATTTCATCAGCATTAATCATTTGTCTTATGTATTCAATATCAAATATTCTCATTGGGAGGTTTTTAGGCAGTTTGTATGGTGGCATCTCACACCCATACAGTCATATTTCTTTGTAGTTCTAATAGAGGTAGCAGTCTCTTGTTTTGGCTTGCTCAGTTAGGTGCAAAATAAGCGGTTTGTGAGGGGGGGTACGAAGTGTTGAGGGACTGACACATAGGGGTGGGACCGGCGGGGAGGAAATTGATTTTCGGATGCCCCCCCATTGATAAAGATAGGATGGTCAGGGGGTACGAAAAGCATTGTCAGTCGTTGATCTGACGAGGCGATGATCGGAAAACTGATAGGAGCACGAAACTTAACCACATACGACAAATCTCCTTTTGTCGCTTTTAAACATTATCATATGGGAGGGAAACTTAGGCTAAAATAAATAATGCCTCCGGACATAAGATAAAAACATTTGATAATCTTAAATTTAGGATAAAAGGCCACATAATGTAAAATCAACCTCTTTTACCCCTTTGAACCTTTTTAACTCAACTTTCTCCTAATCTAAGACTAATTTTGACCAATCAAGGGTACATTTAGATGTGCAGACCCTATTTTATTTTCTTTGATGAGAAAAACACCTAATCTACTCATATCTATCATTTTTTGCATTTGAATCAGCTTAAACAATTGAATCAACTTATTCATCTACCTAACTAACATTAGCCAATATTACACAATTTGGCTAACTTATTCACTAATCTAATTAACAGAAATTGAAAATTGCTTGATCATGATTACACTGTATGATCTAAAAAATGACTCAGGGTTGTGGCATTTTAAACAAGCTGCACACAACATTCAATTTATTCCTAAAGAATCAAACTCTCTATCAAGTACCGGCATTTAAATTTGCATCACTTTCAGTTCTATTTTTTGTTTTTCATGGGGTTCTTTCATCATTATTTTTTTATTTTATTTTCTATTTTTCTTTCCTTTTCTTTTTTTTTTCTTTTGTTTTTCTTTATTCTATTTTTTCTTTTCAAATACCCTCTTTTCATTTTTTTCTTTTCTTTTTTATTTATATTTTTTTTGGAAATCATTTGCTACATGCAATATATTTACAATTTCATATAACTGAGAGAAAATATTGAATCACCTTGTGATCCTATAAATTATAGGACCCTAACATAGCCTATTTGTTTGGTTCGCAATGGAGGATCAACCAGCTTCAAGGTTCCATTCTTTATCAAGGCATCATATACTTTTTGCATCACTTCTTTTCATTTATCATGAGAAGCAGCTTCTTTGAAGGAATTTGGTTCAAAATCTGTAGACAAATTAAGTTCAGAATCATAAGAAACATCCATATCAATAGGTGAATCAAAATCATCTACATCACCTCCATTTTTCTTGGTCGTGCTTCTTGTTCCTTTCTCTCCAACCTCATCAGTACAAGCACTTTCGAGTATCTTTGTCAGCCATTTTGGAGGACCTTTATGAGATTACCTAGAATTATCAGTTGACTGAGTTGGGGCTTAACCAAGATGTAGTCTATCAATTCTGTCAATCACGTCACTCAAAGTGTCATCAGTGGTTGGAACTTCATGTGGGGGAGAGAGTGCTTCAGAAGAAGATTCCAAAGATTGATCTAGTATAGGAATCCCCCTTTCAAGATGTGGTATCTCATTATCAAATTCTTGAAAAGACTTTGCATGTCTGAATATATCCAATTGATCAAGCTACCGCTCAACAATGTTGTCAAATTTATAAGGTTCAAGAAATATCACATCTCTAGATACTACAAACTTCTTATTAACTTCATCATAGAGGTAGTATGCTTTGGAGGTATTTGAATACCCCAACAAGATACACTTTCGACTCCTTGCATCGATTATGTTTCTTTGTTCCTTAGGTATCAAGGCATAACAGGTGGAACCAAAGACCCTGAGATGCTTTACTGAAGGAATGTGGCCATACCACATTTCATAAGGAGCCTTGTTTCTAATAACATTAGATAGACACCTATTATTTATATACACAGCACATAGAACTATATTGGCCCAAACATCAATTTAACATTCATGAAAAACATCATAGAACGTATCATATTTAAGATTGCCTTGTTCATTGTTTCAGCTACTTCATTTTGTTAGGGAGTATAAGGCACCATTGTTTGATGTTTGATCCCATGCTAGTGAAGATATTTTTCAAATTCATTTGAAGTTTACTCTTTTCCATTATCGGTGCGAATAGAGCTAACATGAGATTGTGCATCATTTTCAATCCATGCATGAAAGTTCTTGAATGTTTAAAAAGCATCATATTTGTTCTTCAGTAAATAAACCCAACACATTCTGCTATAGTCATCAATAAATGTCATCATATATTTATTACCATTTGCAAAAGGAACAGGGATTCGGCCACATAAGTTTGAATGTGTTGAGATTCAACAAGATGATGAGCTTAGTGAAAAGAGTCGCCTTCACTAAGTGGGCCCGCAGGCTATTTTTGGCGCAAGTCTATTTTTAGACCATGTCTATTTTTAGACATGATCATCATATTTTAGAAGTTGCAAGATGCTATTTTTGGATAGTTGATCAAGTTGGAAAAATAGATGAAATTCTATTTTTAGAATATTGGGCGAAGTCTATTTATATATCGTCAATCTAAAAATAGATGCATGTCGATTATTATTAGCTCTTAATAACAATATGACTCTAAACAGCAACTTATTCTCTTGGAGCACTTCAGTTCAGTGCACAGATATGGCACATCAGCTAACAGAAGGAATTACGCTATTCATGAGATTTTACTGGAGCTAATGCATGGAGGACTCAGTTAGAACTCAAATGGAAAATTTATGACACAGTTGGAAGAAGTAGTTATGGAGTTGTATTCAGTTTAACTCAGTTAGACTCAGTTGAGCTAGTTGTATCTAGTCTAACTGATTGATACACTAGTGAAAGTGGAGTGAATTAATTAGTTAATTAATTCACAAATAATAACTCATTAATCAACTGAAAAATACAACAGTTAACTACAGTGCATGGCAGTTTCAGTGGAGACCAGTGGAGAGATAGGTGAAAGGGAAAGATAGACTATCTGTTGTGACTATTAGTGATGCATTGATTGCATCAAACACACAGTGGAGATGCCAATGAGGATTGCGCAGTCAATCCAAGAGTAATTCGAATTCATTCAGAGCTATTCTTCAGCAGAGATTGCGCAGTGGAGGCAGGCTAGCAGGTGGCATAGATCGGTGCATGGATTTGCAAGATTAGGCCTGATTAGTGTATGACGATTGTACTATACTGAGAGCTTGTGATAAGCTTTGTATGTTTGTATGAGATTGTCATATGATCTCCATGTTACATAATATATAGTTGGGGTTTTCAGCTTCAGGCTTTCCTGGTTAAAAACTATGTTATGTGCAATTGATAATTTTTGTTTATGCTTCACATGTGTGTGCAATTAATTTTTCCGCAAAAGATTAACAAGTGGAATAGATTCAGTATCTTGCATAAAGTTAAATAGTGTGAGATCAGGTGGATCTTGGACATATGCATGCTTAGTGCATATAATTTCTACATGGTATCAGAGCATTTTTTATTGAAGATTGCAATTTTGAAGTGATTTTGTGCTGGTGGACAATTTGAATTTGCTACAGAAGATCTCGGTGCAGGAAATCGAGTATACATTGAAATGTCCTTCAACGGGTTGAGATTGGAGTATGCTCTTGATGGGAGCTCAAATTACATATCCTGGAAGGACAATATAGAGGTGGTGCTAGAGGATAATGGGTTGAAGGAGTTCATCGATAGCGATGTTCCTAAGTCGGGATCTAGCGATGCTGCATTACTTGATGAATGGCAAAAGAAGACTGCAAAGACGAGGAGGATTCTGTTGAAAGGTGTGAAGGACCACATTATGTCCAGCCTTCACGGGAAAGCCACTCCGTTCTTAATGTGGAATGCTTTGACAGACTTGTTCCAAAGCAGAAGTGACCAGAGGAAATTGGCGCTTAAAGACAAGCTCAGAAAAATAAAAATGGAGAATGGCGACAATATTCCAAAATACCTCACGAAGTTTGTCCACTGCAAGGATGAGCTGGGAAGTGTGGGGGTTACTGTTGATGAAGAAGACTTGGTGAGCTTGGCTCTCCTTGGCCTTCCAAAGAGTTGGCATAGCTACGAAGACTCTGTCAATGGACTGGAGAAACTGTCAGGATGAGAGCGACTTTGGTCGGATCTTGTGCAGGAGGAGATAAGGCGGGGTACCAGGGATGGATCTTCATCGAAGAATGAAGATGAAGAGAATTGCGCTTTGGCTGCCAAATCAAGGAAAGGGAAGGGGAAGAAAAATCCTTCAAAATTCGGTGCTAAAAGGAAAGAAACAGGACTTGTCCAAAGTAAAGTGTTTTCACTGTCACGAGCATGGACATTTCGCCACTAACTGTCCACAGAAGAAGAATAATAAGCAGGCGGATGGATCTGCAACTGCAGAGGCCTTAGCCTCGCAATTTGAGATGAATTTTTCCTTGATTGCATGCTTGGTTTCAAGCTGCATGGGAATGGTGTGGTATCTTGACAGTGGTGTGTCTTTCCATATGACGGGAGACAAAGAGTTGTTTAGTGACTTGGAGGAGAAGGACCTCCAGATGCATATAGAGATGGGCGATGATGGTCGGTATAGTGCGACAGGCATTGGGACCGTTACCTTTGAGAGGGATTCTGGTAATCCGTTCTTGTTGAAGAATGTCATGCATGTTCCAGGTCTGAAGAAGAACTTGGTCTCGGTCGCAATGCTAGAAGACAAGGGTTATGATGTTGTTTTTAGTGAGGGAAAAGCCTTCCTTCGACATAAAACAACGGGTCAAACCAAGAAGATTGGGGTTCGAATTAAGAATCTCTACAAGCTGGAGGTAGATGGTTGCGCTACAATGGTGGGTAAAGCAGAAGAAGTGGTGAGCCGCGATGAGGGCGAATTATGGCACAGGGGATTGGACATCTTCACCATGGCGCTTTGAAGATTTTGCAGCAAATTTCTACTGGACTTCCCAAGGGTACTCTTGCGCAGTCATATCAGTGCAAAGGATGTACAATGGGTAAGTTTGTGAAGACCACCTTTCATGAGAAGGAGAATCGTGCTTCGGTGATCCTGGAGAGAATTCACACAGACGTGTGTGAACCATTCTCGGTTGCTTCAACGGAAAGACACAGGGATTATGTGATATTTGTTGATGATTATTCTCGTAGATGCTGGATCTTATTCATGCAGAAGAAGAGTGAAACGTTCTCAAAGTTCTATGAGTTCAAGGCATTGGTGGAGAAGGAGTCGGGGAAGCAGGTGAAAGCTCTAAGGAGTGATAATGGTGGTGAATACATCTCTGGCGAATTCAAAGACCTCTGTAGCAAAGAAGGAATTCGAAGAGAACTCATAGCGCCTCATAACCCACAGCAGAATGGGGTCGCGGAGAGAAAGAACAGAACGATCGTGGGTGCTACATGAGTGATGTTGCATGACCAGGGCCTACCGATGCACTTGTGGGCGGAAGCATGCAACACTGCGGTTTATGTGAAAAACCGTTGTCCTCATAGAGTGCTTGGCATGAGTACACCCGAGGAAGCTTTTACTAGTAAGAAGCCTGATATTTCTCATTTGAAGATTTTTGGCTCCCCTGTTTACATTCATGTGACAAAGGATGCCAAGAAGAAGTTGAAGCCAACTATAGAAGTTTGGATATTCGTGGGGTACACAGAAACACCCCACAACTATCGTGTGTATTTTCCAAATAGTCAGATGATTGTTATGCAACGGGATATAAAATTCAATGAGATGAAAACCATGAAGTTATCACTTGAGAGGGAGCTACACTTGCATGCGGAAGAGAAACTTCTTGTTCCCAAAGATGAGCCTCTGGATGTGGATCAGCCACAGGAGGAGATTTATGGAGTGGAGGAGTCCACTCATGCAGAACCAAACATCAGACAAGGTAGGAAGCGTACCACAGAAGCTGAGAGACTGAAGGTGGATGCGGCACAGAATGTAAGAGTTCCTACATCACAGCACAAACAGAGACAGTCACCTGACTGATATACTGGATACATGGCTCTTATGAGAAAGTGTATTGTGACAGAGCCATCTTCTTTTGAAGAAGCAGCGCAGGAGCCCATATGGGTGGAGGCCATGGTGGAGGAGTATGACTCCATTGTTAGAAACAGTGCTTGGGAGATTGTTCCAAGGCCGGTGGGAAAATCAGTTGTAGGATCAAGATGGATCTACAAGGTAAAGCAAGCTGCTGATGGGAGCGTCAAGAAGTATAAGGCAATATTTGTTGCCCGAGGCTTCTCACAGATTGAGGGGATTGACTATGAAGAAACCTTTGCACCTGTTGCACAGTATTCTTCCATACTGACCATCCTTGCTCTCTCAGTGCAGATGGGTTGGCACATTCATAAAATAGATGTGAAGACTGCATTCCTTAATGGGATCATTGAGGAAGAGGTGTACATTGAGTAGCCTGAAGGATTTTAGATCTTTAGCAGCGAGTCACATGTGTGCAGGCTCAAAAGATCATTGTATGGGCTGAAACAAGCACCCCATGCTTAGTACACTCGAATCGACAGCTATTTCACTGGACTTGGCTTCACCAAGAGTGAGGCGGATGCAAACCTGTACCAGATTTTGGTTGAGGGTAAGCTTTTGATCACTGTACTTTATGTTGATGATTTGATACTAACAGGTGATGAGCAGTTGATACACTCATACAAGGTAGATCTTGCAAAGGAGTTTGAGATGAAGGATTTAGGCCTCCTTCATTATTTCCTTGGATTGGAAATATGGCAGCAGGAAGGTAAACTATTTGTGTCTCAAGGCAAGTATGCCCAGGAGATACTGGAGAAGTTTCACATGCAAGGCTGCAAGCCTATCGACACTCCTCTCCCAGGAAATTGGAAGAAAGAGGATGCTACATCGGCAGAGGTAGTGGATGCCATTGTTTATCGACAGTTGGTGGGTTTGCTCATGTATCTAGTCAATACAAGACCAGACATATGCTATGCGGTGAACCAGCTTTCACAAGCAATGGTTAAGCCTACCAAACTCTTTTGGAAGGCAGGAAAGCATGTTTTGAGATATCTTAGGGGCACATCTGAGTATGGTTTATGGTACAGACAGACGGATGAGGTGAAGTTGCATGGCTTCACAGATGTAGATTGGGCAGGAAGCCCAACAGACAGAAAGAGCACATCAAGAGGGATTTTCAGTATCGGATCTACGACAGTTTCTTGGTATAGCAAGAAACAAAGATCTGTGGCACTCAGTTCAGCGGAAGCGTAATACATGGCAGCAAATTTAGTTGCATGTGAGGCTATCTGGATGAGGAAGATTCTGGTTGGTTTGTTCGGTTCACATTTAGATCCCACGGTGATTCATTGTGATAATCAGAGTTGCATTAAACTCTTGGTTAATCTTGTGTTTCATGGTAGATCCAAACATATTGATATCTGGTATCATCATATCAGAGATTGTGTGCAGCGGAAGATCATGTTGCTTCAGTACATTTCCACGGAGGATCAGGATGCAGATATTTTGACGAAGGCGCTCACCAGGGGAAAATTCGTATACCATAGAGGCAGGATCGGGGTGAAGGATAATCCCTATCTTGTTGAGAGGGAGTGTTGAGATTCAACAAGATGATGAGCTTAGTGAAAAGATTCGCCTTCACTAAGTGGGATCGCAGGCTATTTTTGGCGCAAGTCTATTTTTAGACTATGTCTATTTTTAGACATGATGATCATATTTCAGAAGTCACAGGATGCTATTTGTGGACGGTTGATCAAGTTGGAAAAATAGATGAAATTATATTTTTAGAATATTGGGCGAAGTCTATTTATAGATCGTCAATCTAAAAATAGATGCATGTTGATTATTATTAGCTCTTAATAATAATCTGACTCTAAACAACAACTTATTCTCTTGGAGCACTTCAGTTCAGTGCACAGATGTGGCACATCAGCTAACAGAAGGAATTACGCTATTCCTGAGGGTTTACTGGAGCTAATGCATGGAGGACTCAGTTAGAACTCAAGTGGCAGAGTTATGACACAGTTGGAAGAAGTAGTTATGGAGTTGTATTCAGTTTAACTCAGTTAGACTCAGTTGAGCTAGTTGTATCTAGTCTAACTGATTGATACAATAGTGAGAGTGGAGTGAATCAATTAGTTAATTAATTCATAAATAATAACTCATTAATCAACTAAATAATACATCAGTTAACTACAATGGATAACAGTTTCAATGGAGACCAGTGGAAAGATAGGTGAAAGGGCAAGATAGACTATCTGTTGTGACTATTAATGATGCATTGACTGCATCAAACACACAGTGGAGATGCCAATGAGGATTGCGCAGTCAAGGATGGAGTAATTCGAATTCATTCAGAGCTATTCTTCATTAGAGATTGCACAGTGGAGGCAGGCTAGCAGGTGGCAAAGATCGGTGCATGGATTTGCAAGATTAGGCCTGATTAGTGTATGAAGATTGTACTGTACTGAGGGCTTGTGATAAGCTTTGTATGCGTGTATGATATTGTCATATGATCTCCATGTTACATAATATATAGTTGGGGTTTTCAGCTTCAGGGTTTCCCGGTTAAAAATTGTGTTATGTGCAATTGATAATTTTTGTTTATGCTTCACATGTGTGTGCAATTAATTTTTCCACAAAAGATTAACAAGTGGAATAGATTCAGTATTTTGCATAAAGTTAAATAGTGTGAGATCAGGTGGATCTTGGACATATGCATGCTTAGTTCATATAATTTCTACAAAATGAACAAGTTCAAGTTTTTTATGTGCTCTGGAATGAGAATCATGAAAATATTGTTTGTTACCCTTTCCTAGAATACAAGCATCACATTGCTTAAGTTTCCTAGGAATTATAGGCAAACCAGTAACACCATTTTTATTCAACAAGAAAAGGTTTTCATAGTTCAAGTTTCCAAATCTAGCATGCCATAAAAGACTTGTTGGAAATGTCACTTTATCACAGTGAGAACTATATGAAAAGTTTTTTGCACGAGCAGAGGTACCTTGCAACTTCATAAGTCTTTCTTCTTCTTTCCTCGTCATGACAACTGAGTGATATGATTATTTTATGTCTTCGACCTTGTCATCAAATATATGAATGGAGTGTCCTTACTGGCGGATGTGGACCAAAGACAACAAGTTTCTCCTCAGTGTCAAGAGGTATAGAACATCATGTAGAAGAAAGTTTGGAAGACCGAGAAATTTGAGCCTAATGGTGTCAAGCCCTTATGGCTTGAGTTTTGACTTATCTGCAAAATATATTACTCCAACATTGTCAGTAAATTATTCAAAAAAAACTCTCCTAAAAGCCATGTGGAAAGTTTCTCCTGAATCAAGCAACCAATCATCTTTCCATGAAGCAAGTGAAGCATTGAACAAGTCTTCATTTACTCCAACATTGCAATGTGTCACAACATAATAAGCGGATTTGGATGCTTTACCTTTCTCTATGTCATGGGTTTTTCCTTTGGATTCATTTCTTTCTCCTCTAAACGTATGCAATGAAGATCAGACTTTTCTCCTTGGAACTGTCTGCCCCCCCTGCCTCTAAAATTCCTTTTTCCTCTTCCTCTTCGACCAGCTCTTTGATCCGGATTTATGCAGGAACACAACAGAATAAACACATAACCATAAATACAGAGATGCAGCGGAAATAACACTTCATTTCATTAATATCAAAGAACTGAAATTTGCTTACAGACAGAATGGAAATAAAACTAGCTAGGGCGCTGGTAGCTATCTCTGAGAAGAGATGTGGTGGCTACAAGCCTCTGAACTGAGTTACAATGAGGCTCGAGGGCCTATTTATTATTGAGAAACAATGGAGAACCCTCAACATCCCGAAAACCTAACCCTAGGAGATGAAGCGCCAAAACTATGGGCCCCTTTTGGGTAAATTGGTGTTTCAACTTCCCAGGGACGTAACTTTGGCATACTATCTCCGTTTGACGCACATGATACATCATTAGAAAGCTCTATCCGAGGACTACAACTTTTGTGACGATTTTGATGATCAAAATCGCAACAAATTTAATACCCAAAAAACGTCGTTTAGGGCCTCAAAACGGCTCCGGAAGTTCAGGACCCGAAAAACTGCTAAAAATAGTAAGTTATGCCAAAACTGAAAAACAGAAAGAGACAATGGTGGGGGCCCAAGTGGAATAGGCGGGTGGCCACCAATATCCACCTGGATCATTCCTCCCCCCTTAGGAAGCAATGGTCCCCATTGCGTTAAGTTCCTCCATGAGATGAGGAAATTTCTGCTGAACTTGGTCCCTGGTGAACCACTTTCCTTGGTGCGGGAGTTGGCCAGCTTTGACAACCCGATACAGTTGGATCTGCTGTTGACGAGTGTTCTTGATTTGCATGTCCATGATACAATCTGTGGTGGCCTGTTCCATGCAGTCTGGGTTTAACTCGGTTGGTGTGAGTTGTTCTGCAATGTCCGAGGTGTCCAGTAGAGGTGGAAAGTAAGGACGAAGGCGATCCACATTGAAGACTGGGTGCAGACCAAGGAATGGTGGAATACTAAGCTCGAAAGCATTGTTACCTACAGCCTTGGTGATGGTGTACGGCCCGTATCGGAGCGGGCGAAGCTTGCGGTGAGGTCGAGTGAGGCGCTCCTTCTGCAAATGCAGCCATACTTTGTCGCCCACCTGGAAGTTGTGTGGCACCCGGTGTTGATCATGGCGCTGCTTGTACTTCGCATTGGCTCTGTCCAATATATCATGAACCTGTTGGCGGATGTGTTGAATGCGCTCGATGAAACTACTTGCTTTGTCAACTTCAGACTGGACGTGCACTGAATCGGCCTGAGCAGCTGCAAATGGCATGGCTACGTCAATGGGACATAGTGGCTGGAATCCCAAGCCCACCTGAAAGGGGCTATGGCCAATTGAACTGTGGAGAGCCCGGTTATAACTATGTTGTACATAGGGGAGGATCTCGTCCCATGTGCGTGGATGCTTTGAATTGTACATGCGCAGAATGTGTACAATCATTCTGTTGACGACCTCTGTCTGGCCATCTGTTTGGGGATGGAAAGCTGTGGACTTGGTGAGCTTTGTTTCCAACATTGACCAGAGGCTGGACCAAAATGTGCTGAGGAACCTGCTATCTCGATCTGATATGATAGGCTGTGGGATCCCAAAGTGCACCCACACTCGTTCAAAGAAGAGTTTAGCAGTGGCTTCTGCTGTGATATTCTTCTTACAGGCCGCCATGATGGCCATCTTCGAGAATCTGTCAACGACCACGAAAACACGGTCATTTCCATTCTTAGTAGAAGGCAGGCCCGACATGTAATCCATGGAGATGGATTCCCATGGTCGACTAGGGGTAGGTAGTGGAGTATATAGGCCTTGCTTCTTGATGGTTGGTTTGGCAATGGCACAAGCAGTGCAGGATCTGATGTGCTTCTCGACATCCTTTCGAAGGTTCGGCCAATAGAAATACTTTTGTAGTATTGCTATTGTTTTCTCGACCTGAAAATTGTTACCATTTTTTGGTCATCTAACTCTTCATCATTAGATGGACCCAAGTACACAATGTAAGACCAGTTTTACCCCAAGTAAAACTGCTGTATGAACTGCAAGGGCCTGTGGTCTGTGTGGATGATTGTTTCCTTCCCCAAAATGTAATGTTTCCATTGTCGACAAGCTTGCACAATGGAGTACATTTCTTTGTCATATGTGGGGTACTTGCGAACTGTGTCAGACAATGTCTCACTGTGAAATGCCACTGGATGTCCCTGTTGAGTAAGAATTGCCCCAATAGCATAGTCAGAGGCATCTGTCTCGATCTCAAATGGCTGTTGCAAGTCTGGTAAAGTGAGCACTGGGGCAGAACAGAGGCGGTTTTTCAGTTCTGTGAACGCCTTCTGTTGAGGTTTCGACCAAAAAATTTTTGCTCTCGCTCCTCCCTTGGTGACTTGACTCAAGGGCCAAGTGATATGAGATAATCCCAACACGAACCTCCGATAGAAATTAGCAAGACCCAGAAAGCTGCGAAGCTCTGTTATAGTGGTTGGGGCTGGCCAATCCCGAATGACTTGGATCTTGGCTGGATCCACATGCACCCCCCTTTCATCAATAATGTATCCCGGATATTGAACCTGGGTCATGCCAAAAGTGCACTTCTCCAAATTGGCACACAACTTGTGTTGCCGCAGTGTTTGGAGGACTTGTCAAATGTGGTGAAGGTGCTCTT